>DF241469.1:2391-77747 GCA_000507305.1 Breviolum minutum Mf 1.05b.01
CAACAACAACAACAACAACAACAACAACAAACAGAAATCTAAGAACCAACAACAACAACAACAACAAGAAGAAGAAATCTAAGAACCAACAACAACAACAACAACAACAACAACAACAACAACAACAACAACAATCGTGGCTTGTGCCCTGGCGCATCGCCGGTTTTGCGAAGCCCATCAATATATTAAGATATTGCGGTTGCAAAGGGTTGCTCTATTTTGCTCTTCAATGGTTCTGAACCATGTGCGGCCATGTTGATATACCTCCAATATATGGCCTCCTTGACCCCGGGTTTTACAGGCAATCTTCTATTTGAAATGATTTGGGGGTTTCCCACCTTAGTATCAAATAGAAGAAATACTATGACTATAACCATATATAACCTACCTGGACCTACCTTAGTGGCCGAGAGTATATTTTGTCATATTTTTCCGTAGCGACTTGCTCCGTCCAAAGTGCCCTTGTGCAGCTCAAGCCCAGGAGCATTGCAGTGTAGGGCCTCTTGAAGTACAGCCTTACTGACAAGATTATTGAAAAAACTCAAGAGTCAAAACAGTGCAGTTCAACAGATTCAATACATTCACATAATTTCACATATTTTCATGTACATTTATACAAGTTGAAACATACATTCAATCATTCACATACATTCAATGCCTTCAGAGCATTGACTTCATGGCTCCAAATCTGTGGCTTGGACGCTCCTCTTGTGTTCAAGCGGCTGGCTGAAAAAGGCTGCCACAGGGATGCCCACGTGTGGCACTACGACGGACCAAAGTTTTGCTCCAGAAGCTTGCCCTGCCTGTCGTCAGATTCCCACAGGGAGGATTGAAAAGCGGAAAAGTAAAGGTTGCAAAGCAAAGCAACGTAATCATCCATCTAGCAAAGCAACAAAGCAGAGAAACCGTGGAAGCCTACTGCAAAACAAGAGCGGGGGCATTCAAACGGACCAAGCACAGCCAAGATCGCTTGATGCCATCTACGCATGTCTATGCATGTCTATGCAGACACTGACAACATGAAAGACTGCATGTACCCCTATAGGCCCTATAGTACAGATTAGTACAATACATGTGCAGAATGATTGGTTTACAGTGCGGCCAGGTCTCTGCCAGAGTAAACCCTTCAGACAGCAGGAAGATGGCGCCGATCAGGCCAAAATGAAACATGCCTGTCACGAAAGACAAAAGAGGAAAATCAGATCCCAATTTCTCAAGTCAAGTTTGCTGAATTGGTTCCAAGACTAGTGGTGTATATAGAATGCAAAGATGCAAATGGATGCAAAACATCAAAGACTGCCACTGACACTGGCAACCATTGGCCGTGGAATTGCTGTCCCAGGAACGCTTCACAGTCATCACGCGGCGAATGAAGGCAAAACTGCCCTCTGCTGCCATTGACAGCACCCTCAAACCAGGTGAGCAACAGCAGCAACAACAACAACAACAACAACAACAACAACGACGACAAAAACAACAGCACATGACAAGCGGATACAAGCGGCACTCAAGATCAAGTGAGAACTTCGAATCTAAATGAATTGTGTTGGCTTTTGTCCATCTCGTTTTCTTTGATTCTTCAGTTGTGATTTGTGCGACGCCGCCGACAACTAAAACTCTCAATGAAAAATGATAATCCCCAGACTCAGGTAGGAGGGGCTCTACCGGTTCTAATTCCTAAATCATTCCCAAGTTGGTTAGGCAGCGGTGATAACTAGAAAATCAAGAAAGCAGAAAAGAAATCCACCCTCAAGGTCTTGGCTTGGAGAACCAGATGACTTGCCTGATTGTTGATATTGTTGATATTGTTGTCTTTTGGAAAAAACGCGAACAGTTCCTGGCAGCTGAGTGACAAAGCTGTCACCAAGCTAACTATTTGTGCCTGGGCCCAGCCGCTGTCAAACAGAGGGTGGAAACTGAATAGTCGTGGAATCAAACGAACAACCGAACAAGAACCCGCATCTTAGATTTGGATCCTGGATTCTCGATATGCTTCAACAGGAATTGGACATGCTCCAAAGTTGAAACGCACCTTCACCATCGAATATCAAAACAACATCATAAGAACTTGTCTGATTGTCTGACGCCAGAAACTAGTTTAAACTCTATGCATGTGGCACGTGCTAGTTGGGGTCCGCAATGGAATCCAAGTTGCAACAAAGGCAATGCTACAAAAGTTGGCTCGCGCCACTTGACCTTAAGGTCTACAGGTTTGCTGAAAGCCACGCTACGTGACAAGTAATGATGTCAGTAAAACGACGCCCACAGGACTCGGATACGAAACATGTCATACTTGTGGTTCAATCAAACTGAATATCTACCACGAAATACACAGCAAATGAGTTTGTTTCGCTTGGTAAGTTAGAGGTTCGGTGTTTAAGCATGCCCAAACCATTTCAGACGATTTTAGCCTCTAAGCGTGGGATCTGCACCCGAAACCATATCCATCCATATCCCATTAGCATCCTTTAACTTCGGTGGAGAAACCCATGGAGGCCATCTTGGCTTCCCTAAAATCATAGTCGGCCGCAAACTGTGCAGTTGTTGCCAGAGCATAGCACCTTGGAACGGACTGATTGAACTTTGAAGAACTCAAAGTGGAACGAGTATGCTGTGGGAATCCTGCATATTGCTGTCTATATGCTTCAATGCTGCCAATGGCTATCAGTCCAGGCTGTGATCTCTTCCACCAACCGCCCTTTGTGGTCAACCCTGCAATGCTGCCCTGTTTGCGGGTCAACTATTGGCTTTGATGATAAATAGTACTTTTGTATTTATGCATGTGGGTATGTATTATGTATGTAAGTATGTGCGTACCTATATGCATATAAATTTCTATATATGAATACGTATGTGTACGTGATTTGCATATTTATATGTGTATGTAAATGAATGCATGCAAGCATGCATGTGTGTATGTCTGTATCTCTGTACGTATGTACGTATGTAGGTATGTAGGTATGTAGGTATGTAGGAATTTAAGTATGTAGGTAGGTATGTAGGCATGTATGTATGTATATCTGTAAGATGCATGCATTTTGTGATGAAAACATTTTAGGGCATCATTGCATCTGACATGTCACACCTATTCACGCCGCTCCTGCAGGGTCCGCCCGCGCCAAGGTCACAAGCACACGCAACGCAACGATAAATAAACACACCTTGTTGTTGCTGTTTCTGTCATTGTTGTTGCTCACGGTCAAATATTTCAGGCCAAATACATCCAAAAACACTGACGTTCACGATGTTTTTGCAGCATCGAGGACGAAACTCGTCCAAAACACCGCTATGTACACTGTTTTTAGCGAATGCATAGAAAACACAGTGTTTTGCGACGTTTTTTTCAACCAGGGGCTTAAAATGCATCGAAAATACCAGTGTTTTCTTCATTTCCAGCTCTCAAAGCAAACCAACCAAAAACACTGGTATTTGCAGCTGTTGACAAAACAACATGCAGAAAAAAAAGTTTTGAAACATTTTTTCACATTTTTTCAGCTCGTGCTCCTCAATTCAGAAATCGCCCTTTTTTTGCTCTGTTGTTGCCACTGTTCTTCTGGTCTCAAGAATGTTTTAAATCGCCAAAATCGCTAAACTGAACCTAAATTCGACATTTTGTTTGCCACATTCTTTGCTGCAAAGTTCTAATTCAAAAAATTGGGGGGGCCTGTCTGTTTTTTGGAATTGTATCATGCATTTTACCTGCAAAAAAGGGCCCCTCCAGCAAAAGCTGACCTGTTGCTAGTGCCTCCGGAAAGACACGCCCTTTGCACCTACTGGTGCGGGCGGACTTTTTTCTGTGAGCTTTGTCATATCAAAAGTCATATCTTCATTGCAGAGGGGTAGCAGGTAGCAGCACCAGCAAAAGCCAACATCAATTGTAATCACAGTGGGCAGAAGTAGGGAACTGCAGAATGAAAATCAATGACAACTATGTGCTCTCACAAAATTCCAGTAGAATCAGGGCACTTTAAAATCAGCCAACCTGAGGTCTGATACCGATAAAAGATGATAAAATATGATAAAAGGACGTGCCAAACCACATCATTCCATATTACATCCTATGAATTATTACTTCATAATGATTGCTTGCACATACGTGACACAAGTTCAAGGCCGAGGTCAGAGGTGTTCCGAGGCGCACGATCAACGTCATTGCAGACTGCTTGTACTTTCGTGCTTCGAAAAACCTTCGGCGGTCGAATTTCCGAATCAGCTCTGATCATTTGAACAGAATGGAAAAGTTGCACGCTGTAGATTTTGGAACAAGACATTCTCGCAGTCTGCCTGCCTCACCAGACGCTGTGAGCCTGTCATTTTCTGAGGAATGTAGTCATAGTCCCATTCACCTTCGTTGTTGTGTCAGTTTGCGTCTTGCAACAGGAGCGTTATTGCTGGTGTAGACATGTTCTCAGTCTGTACCAAGGCAGTCAATGTAGCAGTGTGAACCAAACGTCATTGCGGTGCTGCAACGGGGGTGGGGGTAGGCACGTGCGCACAAAAAAAAAACACCTAGCTGATTAACCCCATCCAAGGGCGCCAAATCAGCCAGATGCAAAAAACAAACTGTTAGAAAACAAGCTGTTTGGTTTCTCTCATGTTTCCGTTTACACATATACTAGTACAACATTATCATTATATATATATACATACATATACATACCATTGCGATTTCATGTCACATACAAAGTTTTTTGGTTAAGGTTCTTTAAAATCAAGTGTTTTGGAGACAGAATTTGAATCAAATTTGAAAGATTTTACTCAAAACACCAGTAAAATGTCATAGTAAGCCAAACTTTCCATCTTATAGGGAACTGGAGTGGACAAGCCTGCTTGTGGAAACAGACTGATGACAGATCAGAATTTTCGGGTCCCCGAGAAATACGTCCGAGAAATTTTGCCAATATTGTTCCATCTACATTGTTCTACATTTGCACCTGACGAATTCCGCGGACTTTTTTCTATAATTAATTGCACATATTCATATTCCGCACAGAATGCAGAAGATCTTTTTTTCCAAATCCTCCCAATGAATGTAGTTTTGGGATAAAAAACTTTTCTGTGCGCTGAGTATTGTGTGCATGCATAGCAAAACCAGACTCATGCCTCCTGATGATTCACTCTCCAAAGAGCTGAGAATCTCCTGCATAGCCAAGAGCTGAAGCACGAAGCTACAACTACGTACAATCAACTGACATGATCAAGAAATGAAAATGGTCAAGTACAAGGCCAAGGCCAAGGTGCTTTGTCTTTTCCAGCAACCCAACACGGTCTGGAAACACCAAATTGATTTCCATTTCGAGAAGCATTCTATATTCATTTATGTTCTATATACACAATTTCTCCACCCGCCAGCCTCATCGGTTTCTATTGTGCAAACGGAGAGCAACTTTGACTCTTCGGTCATGAGAAATACAGTTCAACACCTTGCAGCTCAAGTACAGGAATGTGCGTCTGCTACAAAAGTCTGCCAGAATAAACCAGACTGGAGTAAAAACAAATCTCTTTTACCGTCCAACCAACTTTGATTTTCCAAGCTGCTTCAGTGCTTCAACTCAAACTATAGTGACTTCCTAGGTTCTGCCAAACCCACACATTGGATCAAATTCATGGCTGAACAATCGGGAGCACCTCGCCGAGGAGGTGACGTGGAGTACAACCCCGCTGAAGCTTGAGCATCCAGGGTGATAATCGAAACAAAACAAATCTACTTACTTCTCCCCAGGCGACCTAGTCATTGCAAAACCTAGTGATTGGTTGAATTTTGCAAACTTGTCCAGATGTCCAAGAATTGAAACGACACTGAAACATCTCTTTTGTGCCCAAGCTCGCTTGTGCCAACTTCAATGCAGCAGACAAGCTGGATGGAAGAGGCATCAACCTCGGAAAGCGGATATGATGATATGATATTTCAGCATCAAATTTGAGCACATCACGAACCTGAACAAACCTTGAAAAATGAAAACAAATAGGTTGTGCAAAGAAATTCTCACAGGGCTTTTTAGCAAATTCCTCGACAATCGCAGGACATTTTCCTGACAGCCCTCATTTGGCCTTTCACTGCGACAAAGGGACGCTTCTCGACGCACACCAGACATATCAGTGAAAGCTAGTCGGTGGCGATGGAGGAAACAATCACCACACCATTTCTGGGCCGAGCATGGCGCTTGCACTCATACGGTATCGCAAAAGCAAGCGTCGCATGGATGCAAACTGGTAGACTTGACGCAGCATTAAAAAAACATTTGGTCAGGAATGCCTTGCCTGGTCCTCAGAAAATGTGCTCTGCGTCGCATAAAAGCCGTCAGATACAACAGGATGACCGACATGGGCAGTTTGGGCTCGGATCTGATGGCCTGAAATCAAACGAGTTCAAGTTTCGTGTCTGAGTCGTGCAGATTCGCAATGGCCATTCGGGACAGAAAAAATCGCGTCTGCGTCAATCGTCAATCACGATTGTGATTTGCTTCGGTTTGCTTCCAAGATACGCCTTCCAGTTTTGATCCGCACAAGCAGTAAACTGAGGGCCCTGGATCCAAAGCTCAAACGTAACAAAGCCTCAACGAGAACCGGCTGAACTGCGACGAAGCCCGTGGAAGCTCATCAATGCTTACGATGTAGTTGAATGTGGAAACTCATCGAACAGCTCGTCATTTTCAACCCAGTCACCGTGACCTCACTTTGGGCCGGCCGTGCGCCCTGTCTTGACACTTTGCTCTGCTGAGTCTCAGCGCCCTGCAAGGCGACAAGTGGTAAGCCATCCAAAGTGTGCTGAAAGGATACACGTGTTCGTTGATTCTGTCACACTCGACAATGCTGTGCTTGAAACTTCAATCTGTCCTTCAAGGCAAAGATTGGCAAATCCAAACCTGGGTTCTCAAGCAGTTCAAAGCAGTTGCATTTTCTCTCGTCATCTCTCTGGTAGATAAGCTACTTGGCATCCAGTTGGCCACTATCCGTATTGCTTCATCCGTACAACCAAACCAGGATATGCGGGGAAACCTGTCCAACCCAAGCAAATCAAAATTCAATTACACGAGCATAGACCCCAAACAGAATGGACCAACATAGAACGTTGCAGTATTCATTGTTGGCATGCGCAAAAACGAGATCAAGAGGTAAGTAACAACCTGTAAAAAAGGAACAGTAAAGAGACAAGTGCTTTGGGCAACAACCACATAAGAGCAAAGATCCACCATCCTGGCCACCCGCCAAGCAACAACGAGCAAGGAGAGACTTGTGGAAACAAAGGGATGAGAACCAAAATCAGCTTGACCCGGCCCACAAAAGGCAGGCAAAAGAACTCGAGCAGGAAGTTCACGAGGGACAAATGGAAGACAAATGTCAGGGAGGATGGACAGCAACGCCGAGAGGGAAGAGAATTCAAGTTTTTCCCCAAACAGTTTACTCTTGGGGTTCTCAATGCAACCTTCGTTTTGGTGGTTGTGGCCACTTCCCTAGGCCTTTGTCTCCCTTTGTCTCACTTTGTCTCCTACCTTTGGTGGCTGTGTCGGTTGCCCTGGGCCTTTGTTTCCTCTTGTTGTGTTCGCCTCTTTCTCCATGTTCGTTTTTGCCACTTTGGTGCTCCATGTTTTAAGATATTACTGTAGACCATATAATTCACTTGTGAGGAGGCCTTGTGGCATTGCTGGCAATTCAACCGGATTGTACATTTAGCTGCATATGTGATGCAGCTTTGACAATGATCCGAGCATCTTGAATATCTTGGTATGCGAAGGAAGTCGCTTTCAGGAAATGCCATCATAAGAAGTCACTTCTAGATGAGAGACACCGCATGGGATAACGAGGAGTTTCTTCAACCCAAACTCTGGCGCAAGCAATAGAACAAGTAGTGAACGAACAGCCAAGAACAATGTATGATGTGTATACCATTTTTGTCAGGCAAACAAGGAACAGCCAGAAACTCGTCGCCAATGGCCATGACAGAGAACCTGATATTCTCGGTCAATGCTGCCCTGCAAGAGTTGTAGATCCTCATTCAATCAAGACCAACGAAACACAATGTGTCCTTGAACTTTAGGATATTTAGATATTATTGATTTTTATAGCTATTCTATAATGCATGTGCAATGTAAAAGTCAGGCCCTCGTCAACGATAGTCTGCTGCAAGTATCGAGATTGTGGTATGCTCTGTAGTTCTTTGCCCTCAGAACCAGCCCAGAGGTAACCACCTTAGTTCTGCTTCGAGGATTTGCCACAGGAGTTTGTAATCTTGTATAAGAAACATGTGCGTCATTTGCGGCATGTCATTCAAGAACGCACTCTGGGTAAATCCTTGGGTCATGGCATCCAAACGATGCAGAAAGCCATGGGAGCTTGTTGGATCAAAGCTGATTGAATGGGCGGGCATCGTTTGCCGCACAAAGTCCTTACATCAGTACTTCCAAACGCGTCTGAGAGTGTAGAGACAGAACAAACTCATAATT
The DNA here is from genome assembly GCA_000507305.1 of Breviolum minutum Mf 1.05b.01. Taxonomy (NCBI): domain Eukaryota; class Dinophyceae; order Suessiales; family Symbiodiniaceae; genus Breviolum; species Breviolum minutum. The sequence continues at coordinate 10,836 of DF241469.1, forward strand.
AACCAGTTGAGCTCAGAAATCTTCTAACTTCAGTTGCTGCAGACAGTAGACTTTGGATGTTTGCTAACGGTGGGAAAACTAAAAGCATAAAAAGCATAGTTTTGTCCAAGGTGCTGAAAGCTGGTGGTGAGAAGAGCCGGCTGTAGGCGTCACTTCCCAGCCTCGCGGCTTGTAGATTACCTGCAGGCGCCATTCATAAACACATCATAATGTTGCATGCTGCACGCATTGCATCCAATCGCTGCAGAAAACAGGAAGACTAATATTATCCTCATGCTATTGTCAAGGCTGAAAGTTTTCAGACGACCCAATCTAGCTTAGCAACTGCTTCCTCTAGCAAGTCGATAACTATGCCTGAGCCAAGCAAGATCTCTCTCGAATGAGAATACTATGTCTTTGTAATAATACCCTTTCCGGGTGTGAGCTGAGATGTGTGCGGGGCTGATCCTTTGCTTGGTTCTCAGTCAGGGTGAAAGCTTGTGAAGCTGCCCCTGCCCGAGCATCTAAAATTGTCAACTTTAAAAGGCAGTGCGGCAGTGCTGAAGGAAGTTTTATATAACTTTTTCAATCAGTTCCGCCAAGCAGTTTTTTTTCGAGCGGACATTCGCTGAGTTGAGGGCTTGGACATGGAACCGCTTCCTGCAACTCCGCCAGCCTCAACTAAAAGATACTGACAAATTGACCAAATTGAGTTGGGTCGGGTCCGCCCGATTTTCAACCAAATTGCCGAGTCCCTGACTCGCCCAACGCACTGACCGCTTTGGAAAGAGTTTTGGCATCCAAAACTCCCAAGGACCTGGAATTGGCCCATCATCGGCTATCCGACGGCTATCCCATAGCCATGGTAACTTCAGAGTTGGACAGGCGAAACACGGAAACGTTCTGACCTTACACTTTTCTCTCCTAGCTCAATGCAATATTTTGCTGACAAATTCTGCCCCACTTTTACAAACTTCTGTATCCCGCCTGAGTTGTCGCAGCATGGCTTTTACATCTCTTGAAGGACTCTCATGCAACTGCATCCTGAAAAAAATTCAAGCGCACTCATCCCTCTGTTGGTTGTGGTACATCAACCCAGCCTCAAATGCAAGAGTTGTACCAGCTGAAACAACAAACCGAACGTTCCAACGAAAATGGGTCATTCCATCAAATATGAGAGCATTTGCAGCATCAAAAAGGGCTGCACGGATCAGCAGGATGCAGTGATAATCCTTGTGGAAATGCTTGATTGGTTTTGCTGTAGACTCACGTGTTGGTTTTTTCAGGGTACCGTGAGGAGGTGTGGGATTTCGTTGGCAAACTTTTTGTTCCTGCAAAGGTTCACAGAAACATTCTGATGTGTCCTTGTCTTCGTACACGCGCACATGCCGTTCTGGTACCCACAAAGCACATGCAGAGAAAATCATACACAGGGTCACACGGGCCGTGTAAAGCGGTGCGCTCAGCCAGCAGCAGAATGTCATGACAATCCTTGTAACGCACACATGTGTGCATTCTCGTCCTCTCATATGCTAGAATATGCACGCACAACCATGTCACTGACCTTTTAAGTGGGCTACTTCGCACCACAAGCCACTCCTTCGCCGCAGCTCTTCAGCAATTCGCCAACCCAGCATAATTAACTCTGAGTACAATCCACGCCAGCCTCAAAAACATTGGAAAAAGCGCAGTGAATGTACCCTCTGATAAGGCTACATTGATAATGACAGCACCTCTCGGATGTTTCGACATCTCAAATGTCTCAATGCTTTCCGAGCAGCTTCTGATTCTTCTCGAAATTTCTAGATTTTCCAGTTGCTCCAATTGACTCTGAAAAGCCCAAACAACGAGGGCCAATTCCTGGCTTTGCACAGGGAACAGACACAAATCGAGGGTGTTTCTGTACGACATCAGCAGAGATGGAAGTCTGTGCTGGTCCTGAAGGCTGTACTTCGACATCTGTCGCATAACCAAAGGTTTTGCTTCCATAAACAGGGACGGAGCGATGATGCCTTTGCTGACATCAATCGATTCGAGTCGTTTTGCAACGGGTTTCAAACAAACAAACAAACAAACAAACAAACAAACAAACAAACAAACAGACAGACAGACAGACAAACAAACAAACAAACAAACAAACAAACAAACAAACAAACAAGGTTGGTGCAATGGACATGAGTCTACATTCCCCAAATGACCCTGACCTGTGATCAGCTTGGTGCTGCTACGTTGCCGACATGAGAAAAAGCCCAAAGCAGATTGGACATGTCCTGTCACGCATCTACATCTGTTTTTCTCAGGTGCGTTGTTTAAGAGGATGCCAGTGAGCCCCAACACAGACTTGTGCAGCTCATGACTCCTGGCTGTTGAACTTTCCAAGCATGGACAGTGCAGTGCCACAAAGGCGATCAAAAAGCAGGGTCTTGTGATATCCCAAACGAGCGAAGGACCTGGGGAAGTGTGGAAGCCTTAGAGTCTACTGCCTCCATCAATCAAACCTATCAAACCTAGGCTTACTAGCTTACCAGGACGCACCACTTAGCAAAAGACCACGCCACCGTGGAAATATCACGAGGTTGGTAAGCACCTTGCAGGTCAGACCAACAGAATGACAAAAACATCCTTCAATACAATGCGTCACAAGCGAACGATTTGAATCAGTCTGATTTACTTGGAAGAAAGGAAAGTGCTTCCACCCTCAATCCACCATGCCATAAAACACCTTTATTATTGCAAAGGAGCAAGGCAATCGCAGCACTTCCTCTGCAATGGCATCAAAGAGAACAGGCGAATCAACACCTGTCAGACCCAGGTGGCTTGTGGAGACAAGACGACAAGACGAGTTTTCACGAGCGAAGTTTCTTCGGTTCCACCTGTTTTGCCAAAGGCCCAACACAGTTGACCGCTCCTCAGGCTCGGCACTCCAAGCTTTTCCACGGCTCAAACAGTATCAAAACAGTCAAATCAGAAAACTAACTCACTTCAGTTTGCCAGTTTACCGGTTTACCAGTAGTGAACTTTTGTAGTTTGCTTCCAAGCCAAAGTGCAAAAAGCGAGGATCAAACCCGTGAAGGTTCTCATGCATCAGGCAGGCAGCTGCTAAGATCGGTAGAACTGCATCATGCCTGAACAAATATCCATAGGATTTATCCATCAACAATCCGACATCGAGATACTCAAACACTCGGATATGTCAGGATATCCAATCTTGGCACTCCACTGAATTCCAAGAGCTTTCACAAGCAGTTTAGCAGTGAAAAAGTACCTCCTCTTTATGTATCTAGACAACTCCCTCAAATTACAAAAAATGGCAGCACTGGAGCCCGGACGCCTTGGACACAAGTGCCAAAAGGTAGGATTTGGCGTATGTTTTTCAATGAAAGAGGGTTATACAAAGGAAGAAGAAAGCTGGATTAGCCTGTTTGAATCCCTCACATGTGGATTCCTTGCAAACTGCATTCTCGCCAGACGGACATGAATGAACTTGATCCGGTCCCCTGAAATTCTTTGATTCTGCACAGTTTACTCCAAGTGGCCCAAGCTGCGCGAAAGACCATGCAAAGATGCAAAGATCTTTGGGAAGCACTCTCCCATGGGAACCTGAGCACCTCACTCTTCGTCAAAGCATTGCACATCGAGTAAAACGAATTGTGGAATGGAGCCACATTGGTAGTTAAGCCATCCACTGCCAAGGCCAAGACATTGACTCTAAATAAATTTCTAGAAGCAAAAGTCTTCGAAGATCCAAATATTTGTGGAAGCCTTTGCTATTTAAGATATTTGCATTCCTTGACGTTTGGACACTTAAACCTTTGGTTGTCGCTTTTCTGCGAGTGCAAAACTAGCTTCATCGTTCCTTCATGTTTCATCTATGGAAAGCGCACCCGAAAGACTTGAGACTCCGACAACTCTGCGCACCTCAGGGATCCATTCGAAGCTGCGCGTCTCTACACGTCTCTTTTCATTCCTGAGATCCTTACAAGCCTTACATCTTATGACACAATGAGCGGGACTTCACAAATACAACTTCGGCTACACCCAACCCAAGGACTAAAAAAATTGAAACAAATTTTGTCGGCCTTGTGGATGCAACATCAACGAAGAACTTCAATTTGACCTTGCCGACCATACACACAGTGCAAAAATGTCCAAGGTTGGGCAGGGAAGTGACAAATTATTTGGGGCAGACTTTTCCTGCTTGACATCCCTAGCACTGCAATTCTTGAAACATGTCATGCAGTCTTGCAATCGAAGGATTCATATGGTTTCGTGTGACAGTGTGCACAGTGACATGACTTTGGCGGACTCCGGCCTCATCGTGACTGCAGGCTTTTGCCATTGCATACATGAGGTTTGCCAAGTCCTACCAAAAGCTGGAGTCAAAAACCCTGCTATGTTCATGGCTTCCACGCCTGGGCTTCAAAGTCATTGATCTTCCTCGCATTCGCCAGAAATGGATGAAATGGATGAAATGGATGAAATGGATGATACTGAGAAAGGCTGCAAGGCTACAGGCAGAAAAAGTCAAGTGACATGACGTCATGACGTGACCTCACATCTCTCGACTTCTCGCGATTCCCACCTTGTGGCATCTGAAAGCAGCTCTCCAATCACATCGATATCTGTCTGGGCATCGCCTGATGTATTTGCACCAATGTGCCAAGCCAAATTGCAATTTGAACCGATTGAACCACAAGAAAACACCTGCCTGAAATTTACTGTCTTCATGTCATGTCATCTCAGTTTATTTTGCTTTTGCTAACTTTCTCGTTGTCAGTTCCTTTCATGTGCCTTCAACATATTTTCATTTTCTCTCATGTCCCACTATGGCTTTTGTTGTTGCCTTCGCCTTTGCTCTTTTTAAAATTACCTTCGCTTTTGCTCTTATGTCCCTTCAAGTTTACTTGTGTTGATTTGTTTCGCACGGTTATCATCTGTCATTTTAGCAGTTCTTCAGATTCATGTTACTTCTCACATGTTTGTTCTCCCCTTTCCTTTCATCCTAAAATCTAATTCCAATGCAGTGTTGTTCATACTTGATCCTTTTTCCACTCCTTTCCTGTCAACCTTCTTTTCTTTTCTTTTGTCTTGGAATTCACTTCCTTTTTCTCATGCTCATGTGTGTGTATATAAAATGTGTATATTACATGCCGTCTAGATACACGGAATATATACACGGCATGTATAATATCTATATATATATATATATATTTACAGTACAGCATAAAGACAGTGTATGTATTATATACGTAAATGATCATAAATGTGTGTGTGTTGTCTCCCTTTACTTTTTTGGCTCACAATCTTCCATGTTCTGTCAGTGCGCTTTCTTTTTCACAGGTCCTTTAATTGTTTTTCTTTGGTTTGTTCCCTTTCTTATCTTCTTTCATGTTCTGTCGCTGGGTCCTGCTCATTTCGTAGTTGTACATACATTCATGCCCTCTCATTGCGGCTTAACTCCCTTCGTATTTCATGTCCCTTTGTTTTTCATCACTCCTTTTGATGCTCTCTCTTTTCCATTTGCTCTCTTGTTTTGTTCCATACTCCTTTTGCCGCTCTTGTTTGTTTTACCACTTCATACGTCCTTCAAATGCTGAAGATATGTCATAAGATTCCCTGTGCTGGGACAGTGTCAAGTATAACTAGTTTAAGAAATGGATGGCAAGGCGCTTCCAATACGGTACAGTACAAGTGCAAGGGGGTGGGGAGAGGACGGACGCCTTCACACGTGGAACACACCCAAAAGATACCCATGTCAGATCAGGACAAGCCATGCTTAAAAGAATCTAAGATGCAGGTGACATGATGAAAGATGCAGGTGAATAAATTCAAGCAGGAGGTTTTAACATGTTTAAAACATGCAAATACTGGGATGCGATTGCACCGCTACAGCAGCAAGATTCCGCAAAAGAAACAATGAAGCAAAATAGTACCAACAAGAGCTAGCAGGCTTCAATAAGCTCAAGGGAGCAAAGAAGTGGTGAATGATTTCCCCCAACCGCCAGCCTCGGAACCTTCCGAACCCTTTCTGAACGGCTCCTTCCAAACCAAAAACCTGTTGTTTCAAATCTCAGTCATAGTGCCAGCCGTGATCATGTAGTTTCAAAACACAAGGTGATCCCGAAGCATGGCGAAGATGGGGAGACCGTCTCTGCTATCTTCTCTCTTGGATCTTAGGCCCTTCAGCTCCTTCCTTAAACTGACTTGTGCACGCCTTGTGGGCCCTGGGCCCAGAGCCAGGAACTCGTGTTGGTTTATAATGTATGGATATGTATACAAGTGTATATGAATACTGTGTGCATCTGCACACGCGAATATGTACAGAGAGAGAGAGAGAACCAAAGTCATTATGAAAAATCATTCGAAGAATGAAGATATACATATTAAGTAGCGGCGTAGCGCAAATGCAGAAACTTGCACAAACATCTGGGAGACACATTGCACATGCGTTGAGACAAGCGTGAGAAACGAAAGCTGATTAAAGATGGTTGTCTAAAGCTTACAAACAACGTCACTGACCTGGACATCTGGCACGAATGTGGGATACAAGCGACAAGGGTTCTAGTTGGACTCGGCCAAGCATCGATGGAAATGAAAGAAACCTACAGGCTTAAGAGGATTTTTATGCATAAATAAAAATCTCACAAAGACTGTCTACAAAGTGCACAGAGCGTTTTCTTGGCCTTCGTTCTTCAGCACCTCGAATCCAACACCTGCCAAAATAGACATGCAAAGTAGAGGCGAGGAATGCTTCAAGAGTGGAAAATGAGATACAAGGAAAGTTACCAAAGATGCATTTGGGAAAATTGGTTACCAAACAACTTGGATCAATTTATGAATTGAAAGATCATGCTTGCATTTTCTGCCTATTTTTCAAAAAGCCTACCTGCGAAGGCTGCTGCCAACTTTGCCAGCCCTGCTGCTGTGAGATCGCACAGCGGCAATCGCTTTGCCAAAGCGCAAAACAATGGCGCATGGCATTGGCCTCCAACGAGTTAACGAAGTTAACGAGCTGAGCACCATGAGCTCCGAAGCATACCATGTGCTCCGATGTGACCCTCACGAATGTATCGTCGTGATGGTGTATTGATATGAGATGAATGTTGATTCAAGTGATTCAAGAGGAGAATGTGGTTTGGCAAACGAGGGCCTGATGTCACAGAAGGGTGGAGGACGGGGAGGTATGCAAGGACAAATGACAACAGCTTAAAAAAGTAATCTGGAATCTGAATATGATATGTGGCTAGATTCTGCCTGATAATTCATGAAAGCTTTTCCGAACCTGCCAGTTGGTAAGAGAAGGCAATCGTAGCCACATCAGCACCATGAAGGTCCTACAGGAGGCTTTTGAACAGGCTCAATGCCTAGAAAATGATGTGCAGAATATGTTTATGTGCAGCTGACTTACTGTTCGTATCATATCGCACATCATATATCACATCATGTCATGTGGTTCAGATATATATCATCTATATTGGGAGAACCTCAACTCGAACATGGCAGGATTTCCAGCTACTAGGTGTTGCTGCATCCTCGCCGGCGCGACGGCGTTGCCGGGCTCTTGGAGGGATCAGTTAAAGACCCAAGCTCAAATCAAGAAATATACTTCTTCTTGGCAACTTGGGTATAGAGGGTTAGAGATGGTCAAACTTCCTACGTAGCCCTTGCGTTTGTGCAAATCCGACAGATAAGCAGATCAGCAGATCACATTGACAAGCTTTCAGAAGCACCGACTCATGAAGATGCATCGAACTACAACCTATATGGACGTCAGCCCTCGCGACTCGAGCACACGCAAAGAGCCAGGCCCTCACAAGCGCTCAGGGCGTCTCTTGAAATTGAAGCCGCTCGCGGCGAAGAGACCTGAGCAGCAGCATGATGGGGCTAGGGAAAAAAAATTAGGCTTCGTACAAAGTCCGATCCCAGCCCTTTGTTTGACAGAGCCCACGACAACTACAGCCGCTCGACAAGAGTGAGCACAAGAAGCTTTGTTTGTCTGCCACCGATGCTCACACGCATGAGTCCTGTACCTTGAGGCGCCGAGGCATAGCCCCAAGAACAAGTACGTCTACCCCGAACGAGGCTCACTCTGTCTCTGCTGGCACCGGGTTGCCGAGGAGGTGCCGGATGTGCTCGGCTAGGGACTTGGCCACTGGTTCATCTGCTCCGACGCTCACCAACCTCTTCTTCCATTCTGGCTCCATGGCATCCAGAATCTGCATCTTGCTGAGGGTCTTCCAGCACCGCTGGGCGATCTCCATGTTCTCCTTCACCTTAGTATCGGTCAAGGCCGGCTGGCCGTCCTGGGAGCCTCTGCTCCAGGGCCTGCCCCAGCCTGTGCTTCATGAGAGCCGGGGACCTGTCAGGCGGAGGGGCAAGGTCACTCCAGGAGGCGTCGTACTTGAAGGGGTAAGGGATGTGGAAGTCGTCCTCCCAGCGTGCGATCTGCTTCTGGATGAAGGTCTCCTCCTGGCCTTTGTCGACCTCGCCACGCTCGATCTCGGCCAGCACGAGCTTGTACAGGCCAATGTTCCGGCCGCATTTGCCGAAGAGCTCTTGATCCAGGTCCGCACCCTCGCCGGAGGGAGGCTCCAGGACCAGCTTGGTGAAGCGCGGGCCTTGGTTCAGATTGAGGAGCCCGCCCGCGTGCGAGTTCACTACGAAAACCACCCTTGCTTTGCCTTCGCGCACTTGGCTGTTGGTTAATGAATTCGCCCAGGACAGGGCTTCTTGGGGAAAGCGCTTCAGGAGTTCTTCGTACTGGTCAACAATGACGTAGCAGGGCTTCGGGGCGATCGGCAGGCCCAAACCGCGCAGGAACACCCGCAGCCTCTGCTTCTCCCTGTAAGTGTTAATGACGGCCTGCTGGGTCTCCGAGCCGCCCATGTTCAGGTTGCCAAAGAGCTGCACGGTGTGCCACTCCTTGAAAGTGCTCACGGCCTTGCCATGCCCGCCGTTGAAGTACAGCCCATAGTAGGCCAGCGGGCCTCGCCGATGGTACCACGGCAGGGCCGTGCAGAGAAGGGTGGTCTTGCCCTCCATGTTGCGCCCCTGCAAGATGAGCGAGCGCATCAGGTGCAAGGCACAGTATGGACTCGTGCTCATCTTCACCCGAACCCCGACCAAAGGCCCTGCTTCTTCGACTAGGCGGTCATAGAGTCGAACTACGGGCCTCACGGAATTGTACTGTCTAGCGGCTGTGACGGCGAGGCCGCCCCCGCCAAACACTGCCAACATAGTTTTCACCAAGTCGCTGACATTGTTGCTGAGCCCAAGAAGTTCTTGGGCACTCTGCAACAGGCTCTTGTCATCGGACTGGCCCATGGTGTCAAGATGGCATCTGGTGTATGCGTTCCATGTGCCTGTGTCGAACCCTTGCAATGTCCAACTTGTTTACGACCTGTTCTCTGAGCATGGCTAGGCAGTCCGGGCTGACACGGCTGCGCTACAAAAGAAAAATGCAGCGCAATTGAATAGGCAAGGAGGCGCAACACTGAGGCTTCAACCACTTGCGCCAAAGCTTGCTCAAACCCACCGCAGCCTTGGGCATGTGGTACTGCTGCTGCTCGCGTAAGTGTCACTGGATTTGTCGTAAATGCTGCCAGTGTGAATCTTCTTTGGGACGCTCAAACCAGTACTGCCTAGACGTGTTGTTGCTAAGGGCCGCCTAACGCTGCAGCAAACGAAAATCCAAAAAAAACAAAAATCTTTCTTAGCATTTCTTAGAAACATCTCTGAGACCAACATGTCACGTGGGCCGAAGATGGCCCGTCACTTTCTTGGCCTTGAAGAGGGGCTATGATCTGCGTCACGTTCTCGTGAATTCCTTCGAGAAGCAGAAACTCGCTCATCTTTCAGCTGTTCAACTGGTAAAGTTTTAATGATCCTATGATCAGGCTATATATGCTATATTGGAATCGGGAGTTTAAGAATCCGTTAACCTATTGCTCTCCAGGGATTGGGGCAAACGAAAGCTGAAAGGCAGGGCATGGAGGCACGGAAGTGGGGTCGCGCCCGCCGTCATTTATCACAGGGATCTGTGTCACTCCAAGGCAAGGGATCTGTGAAAATATCAACCAAAGAAGAAGCAGAAAGGTTAACTCCACAGTTATAAGCCGAAAACCACCTTACGACAGAGAAAACGGTGACCTCCAAATAAGAGGACACGAAAGAAGAACAAGAACGATTTAGAAAACACAGACTTCGCCGTAGGAAAAACCTTAGAAGAATGCTTTTTCAGGAGGACCAGGGAAAAAAAGAGCAGGAAGAAGAACAAACAGAGTTTTGAGGGGAAAAGAAAACCAAAGCCAATGATGCGTATAAACACCAGTAAAATCAATGGCCCAATGCTGTTTTGCTAACAAAATCGCCCTTCGCGTCCGACACAACTCCACTGTTGAGCAAAGGAATTTGGAATATTTTGGAACATCTTGGATTTTCAAGAACTGCCCAGACATTAGTGGCCGCAGGCTTGCTGAAGGTCACCCCCTGACGCCTGACCGAAAGGCTGAGCGCCACTGATTGTGCCAACAACCTCATGTTCAACGACTGTACTCCGAAGTAAAAAAAATCAAGCGGATGACCTTTCAAGAAATGCAACTACTGCGGCGAAGAACCGCAGCAAAGAGCGCCATGAAGAGGGGCATTGAATCATTGAACCGGTTCAATTTGTGAAACTGCCTGATACAAACTGAGATCACTTGAAGGCGAAGAAAAAACATTTCTAGAAAAACCGATGAGATTCAGGACTCAGCATGACGACTTCAGATCTATGGAAATGAATGGTCAACCCATGACAACTTTGTCTGATTTTCTAGTTTCCAGCCACCAACTGCCTCAAACAAAAATTCAAAAAGTCTCCAGGCTGCCACACAACCATCACTAGCAAGTCCTCCAACGTCTGGTTCTCTCCCATGTCCTCAGCAGGCCAGCCAAAAGGATGTCCAAACCACCCAACGATGTGATATACTACATCAATGTGTCAAAGAAGAAGCCTGCCCTAAATGAGATACATCCAAAATAAATCCAAGTATATAAATAGAACCAGCACAAAAATGTCTATTGAATATTGAAGATCAATATATGCTGGCAGAACGGTACCAAAGTGTCCTTCTTTCGCTATCAGTACTACAGTACCAGTTTGGAACGCAGATTTCGGACCAAATGTGTCTTCGAAATGTGTCTCTGCGGAATAATTCGGCTTCGGAGGGAAATTCGTCTTCCTTATGTTTGATGTGAATAATGCGCTGCGATTTCCAACATCTTGTTATGTTCTGCAGCTCAAGGTGCCACATGTTGACCACCCGAAGGTGAGTACACGTTCAGCTTGACGATTTCGCCAGTGCCTCGGCTACCTTGGCTGTAGCCTTGGCTGCCTTGGCCCTGGCCACTGGTGTTGTCATCTTGGCTCTGGGATCCTCCCATGGCCAGTCGTATCAGGTCATAAATTGAGCCCAGCTGCGAAGTCAACAAGTTTTATTGTGGAACGTCGAAGATCTCCAAACAACCACCATCGATACTTGCAGCATGTTGTGGTGTGTGCATGCGTATGCGGTATGCCAGGCCAATGCTAAAAGGAATCCAACTCCTTTGGCAGGGTCCCAACATTTCCAAACACCTCAAGACGTGCACCTCAAAACCAAATCGCCTTCAAGTCTAGAAAAACCGCGAAAACATGCAAAAAAAAACCAGACCCTCCACAGGATGTGTTGCGTGTCAGCGCGAATCTCGCTGCTGTTTAAGCTGATGTCTTGGTCCGCTTCCCCCAGACCTACCCGGTGAATTGCTTGCACCCCTGGTGTCACAAATTGATCACACCTTGCTATCTTAAAACTGAAAAGCAAAGGATACAAGGCTCAAACAGTTCATGGCATAACTTCACAAAAGGTATGCTGACATTGTGACACCACTAAAGAAGGGCACATGTTCACATGACAAGCGACACAATCCAAAGCACCAGAGCCAAAAGCACGTGAATGCCCACTGGAGCCTTTGTTTCGGGCACCATTACTGTCGATACTGATGCAGTGTATATTTCACAAAAAATTACGAATGCCACGATAATCAGTATTGCCCTGGATGTCTTTCTGTGTTGCCCGGGAAAAGGCGCCTCCGGCGAGAAACGAACGGCCACACAGGCCGTGGCATGCGGGACATGCCGCATGCCAATCCAGAATGTGCTTATCTTCGCTTTGGCAATGAATTGGGTTCAGCACTTTGATACTTTGAAAGGAAACCCTGGAGCTGCTGGCAATGTGTTCATCAAAACCTTGAATATTGACATCGCCCGCTTCATATCCGTAAGCATCTAGGGCATTGAATGCCAGGCAGCTGTATATTCAGGAGCCTTCCAATATTCATGAAACAGTCTGGCTACACTGTGCATCTCACATATTATAGACAATAGATTAGCATATGTGCGGAAATTGCATATAATGTAGAAAGAGTATCTACTGTCTATACTAAATCTATATAGCCCTACACCTCTCTCAAGCATTATGTATCCCAAGCCACCTGCAATAAATTTCACAAAGACGTTTGAGGCTTAGTAATTACTTTCTACGACTAGTTTCCACAAAACAAATCGAAGAGTAGCACAGCCTGGATCAAACGTTTCGCAATCGCTTGGAGGGCCTTTCCTCGTTTTGAAAAGCATTCAGAATTTCAGCGCCAAGATTGCGCTGGCCATGTCGGACCAGCTGTCGCCCAACGTCTTCCAATCCAAAGCGACGGATGATCTGCCCGTCTAAATCGGGTGAAATCCCAGAGTCCCCCAAAAAAAAGCCATGCCAGAACCTTTCGAAGCCATCTTCCCAGGGGGTAGGGGTAGACGGGGGGAAGGCTTTCTCAAACAGATTTCGTAAGGTTTCACAATCCTCCGATGTGAATGCAGTGCTCCTAGAGAACGTGTCGAGAGAGCTGCGGTAGAGTGCTAGCCTGGAAGCATCGTCAGAGATATCTGAAAACGACTGAAGGATTCCCTCTGCAACCTTCACATTCTCTGTGGTGCCAAAGGCCATCACTCGACGCAATCCGTCCACTGCCTTTTCATCTTTCATGGCTTTCATCAATGAAGGACTGGCAAACGCCATGTCATGTCGCAGTTTCTCCAGAAGAAACGAAGGCCCCGATGCATCTGCTAGCGCTGCTTCATCCATAGTGTTCAGACTATCAAAACTCTTTTTGGCATTGACAGCCCTCGCAGCCTGTTCATCTGCCGAAGAGAGCTGATCTAACAGTCCCCAAATCTCTGTGTAGAACTCTGCATTGCGGCCAGCAAAACATGGTGTGGACCATGAACTGCCAAAGAATTCGCCGAAGTCCAGCTCGAAACTGTCAAACTTTGTCAGTGCATCCAAGCTGACTGAGCACGCATTGAGTCGCGATGCTGGCAGAATCTTCGAATCATCTTCCGAGAGCAAAGCGCGAAGAGACGTGACTGCTTTGAAACATTGATCAGCCCCGTCCGACTTCACTGAGTCAATGGAAGTCATGAGCTCCAAGAGTTTCCTGAGGCACGGTGCACGCCCAGAACGTCCCAGAACAAAAAAGTAAAAAAATGAAATGGAAAAGATTGGACAAAGCACGAGCCGAGCGAAGTGGCACAACGTCATCTGCTCTCTACTGATGGTCAAAGAAAACAGTGGATATCAGTGCTATCCGTGAGTTCTGAGTTCATGTATCGCATTGATCGCACAACTTGATTGTCGAGCGAGGTCTGGCAATGAAGTCTTCGTTGAAGAATCAAGAACTAAGAGTGAAGCAATGGTTCAGGACTATTCAAGAATGTTCCAAACATCCGATTGCAAATGGTGCAACATGGTGCAACATGGTGCAACATGGTCTATTGCAAACCTGCTCCAACATCTGCAGCACACGGCACTCTAGGACCCTGCAATAAACACTCCTTGTGCCTCCCTCGGCCGAGCGTCTTTGCTTCGAAATCAGCCTGGATTGACCGATGCGACGTGATGCGAAGCGAAGCAACGCTATCTATGATGTCTCCATACCGGGCCTCACTGCACCATTGTTCTTTAATTCATCTTTAAGATATAAGTATAGTTGTTGTTGGTTACTGGTTACTGGTATCTTGATGTGCTTTGATGCTTTGATAATATCTCGTGTCTATTCATCAAAGCATGCCCTACAAACTTGCAGGATGTGCTGCGGCATTGCAGACTCTTCTTACACCCGACCAACCATCGCCATAGGCATATAGCATAGGCTCAAAGGCAGGTCAAGGCATGGATACATTGTACACCACATTTTTCGGCAATGTTTGTAGATCCATAAATCAAATAATTGTTCTTTTTACTGCCAAAAAAAGATGTGATTACTCTCAAAAACATTAGTTGCAGGTGTAATTACTACATGCAAATGAGCTGGGCACGTGTTCTTTGTTTAGCTCACGCACAGCGCTGGTGCAACTGCACCATAAAATAGACTAACACTAACACCATAGTTCATGCATAGCTACACTGCATGTAAATGCCTTGATGTCCCCTACAACTGACACGTCTCGCAAATGCCCGGCCTTTTGCAACTCTTCCAAGGAGCTTTTGACCATGGCCCGGTCCCGCTTCTCACCATTGATGAGGACCTTCGACACTTTGCAACTGCGAACGAAATTCCAGATTCTGTGGTGAGCCAATTGCCAACCGCCAAAGAATCAGTTGATTTTGAAAAAAAAGAAACTTTATATACATCTGCCATTTGCAAAGGGTTGTAAAATGGCTCACCAGCTAGGCTGGCCACGCCTTCTTCATTGCCAATGATGCACCTGCATTGCTCAAAGCTTTCAAGGTGCCCAAATGTCCCGTTGCCGCTTTCTTCGAAAGGGCGGCCAAAGCCGCACGCTCCAAGGTATTCATCTGCTGGCCTGTCTTCAGTGGAGAAACTCTGAATGAAGACTCTTCCATCACCTTTTTCGGGTGCCAAATTTGGGTCTTTTCTCAAATATGCAGCATAGGATAGTGCATATCACTAATGAACCATACGACAACTTTCCATTCATAGATACAGCTTTTTCATGCCTAAACGCTACTCAAACACACCAACTTGGTCCCCTCTGTCCATGAAGAATCAATACATGGCTGCAAGGGAAGAAAAAACGTAAAAAAAAAATGCACATGTATAATCATGTATATGATTGTATATGTATCAACTGCAAAGAACCGCAAAGAACTGCAAAGCAATTCGGCCTGGCAGCATGACCTTCAACAGCATGATGTTGCTATGGCTCTCTGATGGTGTCACCTCGGACCCTCTTTGTTGGTTGAGGCCGATGGAGCCTGGAGCCGACTGGCATCTGGCGGGAGTTGCAACCGGTCGAAGCTCCAAGCGATCCAGTCGAATCCTCGCAGGTTGTCCCAAAATGACATGCGAAGACATGCGAGTAGACATCAGTAGATATGATATAACTAGGCCAATCTGAAACCAGTCATCGATGCACTGGCAGCACTGCAAAGGCTTCTGCATCAATGCAGGCACAAACATCCCAGCACTTCAAAAATAGGGGAAATTTTGATTGAAATAAATTTCACCGGCCTCGTCGTGTGTCATCTGTTTTTGGAGGTTCAAATTGGTATGTTGTCCCCATACATGATGGTGTGAGCTCGCTGTTCGTGAACTGGTTTCGCTGTTTCACTTCTTTTTTACAATGCCTCCGACAAAATCTACAGAATCATAGGACGTGTTCCCAAGCCATGGAAAAGGGTGGAAAAGGAAAATCACGAGCCTGCCCAACAAATGCTTCTCGATGACCTTGCGGCTGGATGACTGGACTTGAGCGCGATGGTCGTTTCTGGTCACCTCTTTCCTCACCACCCCAGTTGGGTGGCAAACAACGTCACCGAAGTACATAGACATAGCCTTGGAAGCAGCACACCACGGCTTCAAGTCCAAGATCTTCCATATGTTTCCAACATCACACGTCTAATCTCACACAACCAAAATCAGCTCGAAATCTGCGAAACCTCTGAGGGGGATTCTGCATGAGATGTTTGGGTGCTTCGCTGAGCGAAACTTGAGGCACCAGCAACTCAGGGAAATTTCAAAATGCACTGATGAAACCGAGTTTCCGAAAGGATTTGCCCATCTTGATTTGCAAAGTCAATCGTGATTGGCCTGATCTTTCCCGGGCGTTTGCTGCAATGCCGCAGGAGCACTTGGGTCGCCAAAGTGCTGGTGTCGATCTTCCGGAACATGTACAAGCACGTTACGGCTGGGTTATCATATCCTGTCTCGAACTTGTGGGCAACGAAAAGGATCTTCGCTCTCTTTGCATCCATTGCACTTCGCATGAAGAAACCATTCAAGTCCTTTTCCGTCTCACCAGACACAGAGCCAGAAAATGCGCCCAAAATGTCTTCATGTTGGAAGTCCAACTCAGGGTTTCTCCTAGCAAGCATCCGGGCAGTCTTCGTGGCATCAAGGACATCTTGGCGAGAAGCGCACAGAACAAGGCCTTGCGCACGATACGACAATGGATCACATGTAGCATGGAAGTGCTCAAGTACCAGTCGAACGCGGGCCGTCAGCATGTCTCGGCCAGAAGATGCCGACATCAATCGTTGCAGACGGGATTTCTCCTGGCATTTTCAATTGCCACACATTCAAGTCAAAATCATTGGGTCACATTCGGAAATTTTGAATCCTTGAAGTCAGGTGAGCCCGAGCCAGTTGCAGTTCAAACTCCTCTTACGCACAAATTCCAACTACTTCCAAGCGTCCTGATCCGAAATGCAAGAATCGTCCAGGCCGCTCACAATGGACACCACCTCGTGGTACTCAGTGCGGGGGTCCATGACCAGTCCTTACTCAAACAAACTGCAGGATGATTGCAGAAAACAGGAGAAATCAGAAATTGATGAAACACTGCTGTTCAAAAAAAAACAACCTTGGCAGGAATTCGGGTTTTTGCAATCAAGTGGCCTTCTGACACTGCTTGTCCCAAATGGTAGGCATGAAATGGTCGGCGGAGGCCATCTGCACCCAAAGTTCCGAAACGCTCAAGAGCTTGCTTATTTGGAGTGCCTTGACGCAACACAACTCCAAGCAAGCAATCGAGGGCAAGAAATGGCAATCCAACAACAACAACAACAACAACAACAACAACAACAACAACAACAACAACAACAACAACAACAACAAGAAAGCGGGGAGTTATGTGAATGTGGAGCAGGACCCCATCACTGAACAATCCATGTAAGCAAGTTGTCATTGTTTTGATTGGTGTCCGGCTTAGCAACCTCCCCCTCACACCTGTGAGAGCCACATAATAGGAAGCACCAAGCACTCGTTCCATGGCAAGCGTCATGGAACCAAACTCAGTGTGGCTTCGGTGTACTTCATCTGGCATCACCAACGTTTTGCAAGCCAAAGCGTCACTTGCTCTTGTCCAAATAAGTTCGCTGCTGTTCAGCTTCCTGTGTGGATGAAGGTGTCAGCAAAAATTTCACGGCCGTGCAATTGGCAAACATTCCAAGAAATTGAATTCCAGTAAACTACACAAATCCAAGTCTCTGGAAGGTCGTGAAGAGAATCCTGGATGCGAAGGATGGCGGATTGACCAGCAGTGACAAATTTTCCCATCTTTCATAATTTCATACGTCAAAAAAATGCAAACATACAACATATAAATACATATATCAACAGAATCAACATATAACTTCAACAAACGTCAAGGTGTGGAGCCAAGTCACGTCTGGCATTGCTGTCCCTCAGCTATGGAGCGCTCGCACGAGGCAAGAACCTGCCGCAGCTCTCTTGCACTGTCTGCCTGGATCACACGTGCCTGCACTTTCCACGGGGCCGCCGCCATTCTCATCTTCATCATGAAGGTCTGAACCACTTCCTGTGCACATAAAAATGCAAAACGCAACAGTTCCAACCGCTTCTGACTGATTCGTCTTCAGAAGAATCATTCCGCCCTTACACCTGCAATTACATTGCAATTACACTAAATACTAGAGATCTGAACATCGAATTGTATGAAATTAAATGATTCACATTGCCACGGGCTCTTGATCCTTAAACTCGAATTACCACTTCAGCTGCCGCACATGGTTCCAGCTAAGGCACGAAGCTCTGCGAATCAAGAAACTCACGGTCGTTGACGATGACCACCAATCCAGTGCCTATGTCTTCACCTCAAAGTTAGATGGCTCCAGCACCTATCTCTCAGACCTCTTCCTCCCCCACAGCCCCATGAGGCTCTAATGACAAATCAATGACTGGTGATTCATGTGCACAAAAATGCCAGGATGCCGTATCAAATCTATGTCTGCCTTTCTGCCACCCGAAAGACATATAAAAGAAACTTGCAAGACTTGAAGAGCATGAGGCTCAACTGCAACGATTCTACCACAACCAACAAGGAATTGGAACGGTGATATCCAATAAGTCTCATGCACTTTTCTGTTACAACTTTGCCGCTAGGTAATGCTTGATATGCTAAATCCAAGGTGCTGAGCCTCATCAGCCAATAGGCCAAGCTGGCTTGGACCAGGGTCTTGCCCGTCCTGGGGGCATAGTAGTGGAGGAACCGCTTCTGAGTGCCACGTTCGATGCCATGAAGAACTTTGTGAACCCCTTCCACCTCAATGCGGAATGGCCGGTGGAAAAGGCAGAGCATTTAATCGGCCACAGAATACGGGGACCACATGTGACAGAGAGAACACATGCATCACGGTAGCCATCGTGAATTGGGCTGCCAAAGGGCATACTTCGAGAAATCAACGCGACAAATGACAAATGATGACAAATAAAAATCGGACATTATATTGGGAAGAAGCCCATATGAAGAAAATGCCTTCCTAACCTCTCCTTTTGGTTGCTGTCCTTTCAATTCCCGTTGTCTCAGTCCAAGATCAGCTCTCAGAAGGGTTTGTTTTCTTATGTTTTGTTGATGAGAAATCACGTTTCTTTTACAACAAAAAGTTTCTCTCTCGCCGTTTCGCCTGATGAGGATACGCCGTCTTTCCGGATCCAATTTCGTAGACCTGCTGAATGCGCTTCACTGTGGCCCAGGATGCGTCTCGCGTCATGGCTCCGAAAGTGATGCTTGAACAACACGCACTCAATCTGCAACAACATGTTCAGTCGACACTCATGACACTCTACACTGAACGACTGAACTTATACAGCGTAATGTAAACATGTAAACACTCGAGCTGCTTCCACGTGGTGCAGTGCCAACCCATGAAACTAAACCTTTCGAACCCATACGCCATACCCTCCACAGGCGATACAAATGGAGCACCAGTGGACCATGTCTGGCATGCTGAGACAATACATAATGCAGAAGCACTTGTGCCACTGACATGTGCTGTGTCCAAACCTTCAAGCAATGAAAGGAAAAATTACAAAAGTGAGATCAGCAACATCTTGGAAGCCACAGCACTAAAGTCATGTTTCCGCCTGGTGCAGAGTCTTGGGCCATGCGCGGATGCCTGCACCTGTGAGGGGATCATACAGTCAAAAGCTGTGACATGAGGAAAGGCGAGGTCGTCCATGTCCAAAATGCATTGGTGCCACATGTCACATACACAACATTACAGAAACACCATTCAACGCCATTCAGCAGGATACGGATGTTGCCCTTTTTTCCCCGGCCTCCCCTGTGCGCAAGCTGCACCTTTGTAAATTTGTAAATGGAAAGTAAGCAAAAAATGGAAGCGAAGCCAAGCGTTTTGACACACGACTTGACTTTGAGACAAGGGACGCAAGCGCTGCTCTGCCTTCAAGCGCCTGGGCTCCTGCTTTTTCTCCAGGCGCTCCAGACGCCTCTGAACCCGTTGTATCTGGTGACCTGGCAAGAGGATTCAAGATGCAAAAGTGATTCATGAAGAAGATGCAACGTACCAAACCATCGAGATCTTTTCAACATCAAAGAGTAATTGAAACTTGCGAAGGTGTTTGTCAAATCTGTCCAAGTCTATCCGCACTTGAATATCTCTCTGTGGCCTGATTCTGCCATTATGTCCAGGTAAACTGATCGAAGTTTCTCCCACGCATTGGCCAGTTCTCCTCACATCATCAAACGAAGTAACTGTTTGAGTTACCTTCCCCTGCTACTCTATTCATGCTGGGTTTAGCCCCAGCCAATGCCCAATGACACTGCTCCATGGGTAACAATGACCTCATGAATTCTCATGAACATTCACATCTTCATTCTTCACAAATGATGGTAAAATGTGCATGAACAAAGCATATCCTTCCCCACCCCGCCTGGGCTATGCTGGCTGAGAAGGGATAGCTCATTGCAGGCACCCTCAAACACCATACAACGAGCCTGTGGCCAGAAGAAAACAAAAATTGAGAAGCAACAAACCTCAAGCTGCTCTCAGGTTTTCTTTGGGTCAACGCCTTGAGGTTCAAATTGTCTCTTTTCGTCTATGCTCTTGCGAGTTTCTGAAAGGTCTCGATTCTACCCGTGTTCGAAAATGCATCTTCAGCTCCCGCTCCCGCTCCTCCCGGAGCCGCTGCCAGGCCAGGAGGCCACGCTCCAAACTTTGGCCCTCGGCGAGGAAGCGAGGTGTTTCCAAGGATCGGCCGACCTTGATTGATTTGATCAAATTGTCAAAGCATTCAAAGCATAAAAGCACAGAAAAGCATGAAAAATGTCTTCACCACTTGTGCCAACGACATGCGAAGGCTCTCTCACTTGATCTTATGCAAGGCACCCAGTATCTCGCACCCACTCTGGTCCGGAACGTCAAGTTCAGCTCCTTTGGAAACACAGCCGAGATGGTTTGCAGAGGAAAAAAACATGGCGGACGTGCAGCACATTCATAACTGCGGGCCTTTGCTGTGAGGCCATGCTTGCGAAGCTCTGTCGCTAGGGCTTCTCTGAAGCTCGCCTGCATGAGGCTAAAAAGTGCGCTTTTTTCCGCATTCCGAAAACATCAGAAACGGCATAAACTCTGCCTCAATGTCAGACGTTGACCGTTCCACCCGGTCTCGCACAGACTGCAGTATCTGCGCGGTGGGGAGCAAGCCCGACTTTCATAACTTTTTTATGTGCCTAAAATCACAAGAAAGACTCTTCGAAAACGTCATGTGAGAGTGGCCTGTCTGTGCTTCATGGCGAGGTCCAAGTTGGGTGTCCATTGCGTGCTCAATACAAAAGGACCAGCACTGCATGTGGCCTCATAGGTGGAGCAGCCTGAGTTGAAGGACAAGACAGAAAATATCAAATGGAATAAGTTGGACATGAAAGGAAACTATTGAGTTGACTGCATCCCGCTTCTAACAAGAAGTGATGGAGTTTGCCACTAGACTAGAAGCCCTGGCCGGATTTGAGGCGTTGGTAAACTCCCTCGCAGGAGGCCTTGGCTGCAGTGTTTTGCAGGCATTGGATATGATACTGGCAACGTCTTTTCAAACGCTCAAGGTTTGCATGTCAGTCAAGTTGAATACGTCCTCACACAGACTACGGATGTATGTCCATGTGAGGCGTGAGAGGAGATCTTTCAGCTCAAGGACTGCACTGGACTACTGACTTGCTGTCAAGTATCCCGTCGCTTTCTGGAAGAGCCTTCGTAGAGTTGAAATTCTAAATGATGGAGATACAAACATTGAGATATCATATGTGCTTTTTCTGTGGCAACAGGAGTTTCAACATCTTGACTTCTCCGAGCAAATGACGTGTAGACTGCCTTTGTATGGAACTGTATCGCCTGAAAATTCCTGTGCAAACGTGTCTGGCCTTCGCGGAGACACTTCCAGTTCCAGTGCTTGAGCTCTGGGTGTTGAGCCTTCAAATGGACTTGTCACGTCTTTTCACCACAGCTCCCCTCCTTTTCCGACACCCACAGCCACAAACATCTCACGATATCGCACGAGCAAGAAGTACCTGGCCGTACTCCTTCAAGACTGTGAAGGACTTCCTTGGTGGACGGAGAAAAGAACAACTTTTCTTCAAACGAAGATTCGACCATGTTTCCATGGCATGAAACCTACGAATACTTGGGATATTTGGTTGAGCCCTGAGTCAGTGACTGTGCCAACACCCACCGCTCCAGCTGCATTCGCTGCCCCTGTGAACAGAAATTGCTGCTTAGACCAGGACTGATTTTGACTCTTGGCTTTGAAATTGGACAGATCATGATCATGCCATGAGGAGATTTTGCGAAATTCATCCAAATTCAGCAACATTACTCAGTAGCCCAATCATGCACTAAGGTCTTCCTCAATAATTCTTGCCAAAAACTTCTGCTCATCCCAAGACTCACCGACGAGCCAAACTCTGCCTGAGTCAAGCGGGCAATGATAGCACGTCGCTGCTCTGGTTGCAAGAGCCCAAGGAGCAAAGGAAGCCTCGGGAAAGCTATCTCGACATTTTACTTGCCCAGATGCACGCACTTTGTACACCTTGCGCGCTCTTCGATCTCTATGCTCAATGATGTCTTTGTTTACAGAATTGAGATTTTTGATCAGGAAGAAGTTGATGCAACATCTGCTGCCCTTCTGAGCCCAGCTGCCGATGCCGTACACTTCGACGAGGGCACTTGGGCAGTCGCAGCATCTGCGACGGGATTGCATCCAACCAACGGGAAGCCATAGAAAAAACAACGTATGTCCAGTATAATATATATATAATTATATACTATACATGTGTACGTATATTTTCGAGACACCCTTGCCTTGCCTCTTTGTCTGGGTCCGCATTGAAGGGATTCAGAACAAACGCTATATGAATTCACCACGACGAAACACGCTGTCATAAAAACACCCTGCCTCTGAGCCCAATAAACCTCAAGAATTCAATACATCAAGACATCCTCAAACAGAACACAGTGTGCACGAACAAAGTCCGTGCCCGTCTGAAAGATATCCAAAGGAAGGGGAAAAACTCTTAATCAGCTAAATCCTGCTTGGACTTGCAGTCTTGACGCAAGTCTGATTGCAAGTCACGCACACTTCCACAAAGACAGTAGGATAAGTTGGGGGTATCCTCGGCCCAGTAACAGTGGAACCTGAAGGTTTATTGGGGGCCCTTTCATGAAAATGAACAGATTATTGTTTCACTGTTAGTGGGTGGGGGATACCCCCAAAGGATCAGCTAGGAGCTGCAAAGCTTGCACACCCAAATCTTGACTGACATTGTGTATGACAATGGATTGTACCAAGTCCTGCCCCAAGGTTGGAGACAACATGCCTATGAGACACGCTTCAGAACATCTCGCATTTTTTTCTTTACTGCGAAGGCGGGCCCAATGACCATGTCTTTCAAACGTCCTCACAGGGATATCATCCACCCATGGCTCAAAAGCCCCAACGCCACGCCACGCGTTCGCATTGGAAAAGGCCGATGGTAGAATGGCGACATGGAAAGCCACAAAACAGAGAAAAACACATACAAACACCAGGTGCAAACTGGTACGGAATGCAGAAACCACAGGCATTGGCCAAGATGAAAGTATAGCCACATCCCTTAAGGATCCTTAAGGACTCATGTGCCAGGAGCAGTCTGCTGCCCACCAACCTGCGACATATGCTCGCAAAAAGATACAAACAGCAAGCCTGCCGAGGATTCTACAGCCTTCAATCAGCAGGTAGCCACTTGGCATGCACAGGGGCCAGTGGGCACAAATCCAATTCGAAAGTTGTACATCTGGAAATTCCATGCGTCACTTTGGAAGAACAAATGGCCCATAGATATCAATCGTCGGAAACACCTGACAGGTGACCAGCGACAGGAGGGCAACAATGATGCTTTGAGGCAACCTTCTCTTAACAAAAAGTGGATGGGGAAAATTGAAAAAATTAAAAAAAAACGGTTTTCAAAAAGGCCAGTGTTTTTCGTTGTTCGTTTTTTTTGTCGCATTTTCCTGGCCTGGGGCTTGGTCACTGTGCCCGTTCTGCCTTCAAGCGCTGCATCCAAGGCCTTCTGCGCTGAGGCGGCTTCCACATAGCTGCCCGTGTGATAGAAACCTCGGTCCAATTTGGAGTTTCAAAGAAAACTTCCCAAGCAAAACAAAGATCACTACTTTCGATGACTTAGACTCTTAGACTCAATTTGGACAATTCAGATACTGTGAACGAGCTGTAAAAATGCCATTCAGCATGGATTGGACATCTCAAAAAAATATCATTCAAAGTCAACCAAGACCGTCTAATTCAACTCATTCCAGCTTAGAGACCTTGCAGTTGTTGTAGCCAATCATCTCCAAGAGCAGACATCTGTTTAAAGGGCATAGCTTCTCCTGGCATGGTGCCTACACCTGGGAAGCGAGTGCCAAAGCCAGTACCTGTGAGCTTGAAAATGCTGTCCCCAAGCCATTGCTGCATGGAAACCATGACATCTGCGCCATAGTCAATGCCGACCTCGCTTGGGCGGCCAAAGCACACGGCAATCCAGTAATCCAGTAAGGCCTATTATGAGTTAAAAGGGGTGGAACGGGGTTACCAGAATGGGCTTATAGACTCCCTTTTACAGTAAAATCCCCTACTGCATTGGGCAATCGCACTTGTTTTCTGTTCATTACAATTGACTTTCCTGGCACGTTTCGACAAGCACGTGAGGCCAAGTCACGTCAAAACGTCGACCTTTGCGAGGCATCGGCGCGCTCTGACGCCCACGCCCGAATGCATTGAGACTCACCTCTGTTCTTGCAAAGCCATCAGCTAAGAATACTGGACCACCAGGACTTGTGCACACCGGCCCTGTGAGCATAACTCAAGCTGCAGTTTTTAGACAAGCTATCTTGGTTCATAAAACTTGAACGTTGGCCACCTACAAACCTACTGCTTACCTTCCCACCATTGGTTCCCATAAACAGAACAGATCAGAACAGTTGAACTCAAAAGGCCAACTCGCCGCACTGAAGGTTTCTGGACTTTCTGTATGAACGTGCCTATTCTGTCTGCCTATCTGCCTATCTGTCTCTTCTCAAATCAGCTTGCAACTCGGGTGACACATTTCCCTAACCCCGCCTGAAGCAATGTTCATGCCGGCCGAGACGATAAGTTGCACATCAACTCGCTCCCAGGGCTTCAATTCTTTTTGGCAAAGTTCACCCATTGCATGGTCTAAGCAAATCTCTAAGCCAATACGAAGCCCTCCGATCTTCAACAAGCCGCTGGGCAATTCCACATCATGACCAAACCCCAACTCTTCCAACAAATGTGCAGGTAAGTGCTTGTACACACAACCATTGGAACGTGGATTTTGTTTGCAAAAGTCATGAGAACGGCCAGGCTGAGCAGGGACCATGCGAGAATGCTCCGGACGCATCTGCAGGAAGTCAATGCCACTAATGAAGTGTTTGAACCTCATAAGCTTCTTTATGCCGCACAACATACAAAAACATACAAAAACAACCCCAGCGACAATGCAACACGGACCAAAAGCTTAGATAGCTTCCAGGAGACCGTAAATATGTAAGATTGGTGCCGCCAACATGGACAGGCGCAAAATTGTAGTAGCTGATGTTCTCGAACGGCCGTTCGGACATTCGCACATATCGCTCATCCGCACTTTGGGCCATCACGACCGTTCCATCTACGACCAACCAATGTTTGAAGCGTTCATGTGCAAATCGATGGGAAATCCAATGGGCGGTCGGATGCAGCACTTTTTCGACTCCACGATGAATTCGATATGCGCCTTGCTTACCGCGCCACTAGAACTCCGGCAGCATAAAGATTTTGAGAGTTGTTGGAGAACGATCCCATTGGTCTGAAGCATACAAGCGCTCGACTGCTTCAAACATGATGTTCATCCGCTTCTCGACATCCTCCTGTACCTTGCCACTGCCTAAATAGCATTGATCTAGATCATCACCACTATCAAAGCAGCCGTCGACTTCAGTCCCAGGTGCTGTGAACAAGTTGAAGCCAAAATACTGAACGCCCGCATATCTCTGACCATCCACCAGGACCACACGGTCTGCTTTTTCAAAGTATTCCAGGAGCTCACGTGTGGGCACAAAATTGAAAACAGCCGAAATGAAGGCAAAAACGAATGATCCAAACATGAGGAACCAAAACCCACGGTTACATCCTCTCCAGCCGTGCTGCAGCCGATCCACGGGGACCGGCGTGAAATCTGCTTGAATCGCTTGACGGGACTTGGGAAGCCGCGGCTTTCGGATTTCCGCCGCTTCGGGATCTTCGTCTCCCAAGAGCGGTTCTCCGGGAAATGTGAATCTCATGGCACAACTTGGACGCTACAATTCTACAGTGAGCCAAACTTGCACCGCAACACAACGCACAACCCAAAATCCAATTGCCATGACACCTTGCTGAGCTGCTACAAAAAAAAATCGATGCAATTGGCATCGTTGTATGTGACTTTCATGGGCCAAGCAGCTGAATGATGAACTCCTTGCCATCTCGATCAGCTTGCAGAAGTGTGTCCCGCTGTTGCATTAGACAACAACAACCTCAAGCGAAGACATCAAGAAGCCACATGAAGCCACAACTGAATATAAACGGCGTCAATGCTGCCATAGCAAATTCACGTCTAATTCAATAAGATGTGCAAGATTTAGAAACAGCAAGCTGAGGCAGTGGCAACAACAGGGTCAACAACCCCAACACCAACCTGGAAAACACAGACGAGTTGATCGTTGTATAGCTTGGGATCGAGTAGAATGGTAAGTAAGATCTTGGTACAAAGGTATCCCGCCCCAAACCAAAATGCGGAATTGTCTATCTACCCATGATTGATCAACAAATCCAAAGTATTCAGTAATCCTACCCTTTCCCATTCGATCCTATCTTATCCTGTCCTACCCTATCCCATCCCATCCTGTCCCACCCTTTCCTATCCTATTCTATCTTTATCTATCCTATCCTGTCCCACTCTCTCCTATCCTATGCTGTCTATTCTGTCTATCGTATCGATCTATCGCATTCACATTTAAAACATTTATCGATATGTTACATTTGATATCTGTCCATGCATGCATTCATGAATCCGTCTATGTAGACTATGTACTTCATCAAATGTGGCAGCGTTAGATATTTGCTTGAGCTAGTCAGTCATGGATTTGTCTGTGTGATCTGTGTGATCCGTATTATCTGTTCCTTTTCACTCTCGTTCATCCCGCATGCAGCATGCATTCGTGCATAATATGTGCATACCTATATTCATGTATATGTGCATATATTCATTTATGTGTATGTGCGTGTGTGTCAACATCCATGGCTACCCTGTTTGTATGCACATTCTACCACATCATATAATTTGAATTAATTTGAGGTGTATGCAGTTGCACTTGTAGCTTTACAATTCTTTACACTGGCTGGGCAGACCTTTGTATCAAAAGCCTTGCGTTTCAATAATGTCACCCATTTCACGGAGAATAATCAAAAAATGGTCCCGACGAGATTTCAAATCAAGGTACAAGAACACGGATCTCGAAGTGGTGGCGCACATCTCCGAGCTTTGGCAATCCTGTCGGAGAGGTTTTTCCACAAGTCACGACGTCAAGATACCGAAAAGGAAAGACTTAAAGACACTGAGTATCCGACCAGTGTTGTTGGCAATCATGTCAGCGAAGAGTGCCATGGTGAGGGATTTTTCGAAACAGATCAGAGCACCTGTTCAAGCGTGCACTCGAAAGCACTCTAGCATGCAGTTTCGGCACTTGCGATGCTACGATGCTTCAATGCACTTCAATGCACTTCAACTTTGTTCTTACCTTGGTAGGCGATAACGCGCGATAGTTATTTCATACAATTACCCTTTCATCTTGAACCTCTACGTCTCACATTCATCTTGACACTTGTGCCCTCTTGCAAGCAAGGCACTGGATGGAAGCAGGCGCGGCAGCACCCACGGTTCGAGCTTGTAAAGCCAGATAGTGCCGGTCAAAAAAGAATTTGAACAGCTATCCTACAGATAGGTCATAGTGAGTCATACAAGTAGAGGTCAGAGGACAACATGAAGAGAATATAGCGAACAAATTGTATTATATGATTAGTTGTAGTTAAGTTATAGTCATAAATAATGGAATGGATATTTATCACAAATATTCTATGATATTCTATCAATCAAGAAGATTGGATCACTCCCTCAACTCCATATAGCTAGTGAAAGTTTTGCCTCAAGTTTTTGGCATCTTGGGCAGGGTGCAAGTAGAACATGGGTAGGATGAAAGAAAAGAAATCAGAAATCAGGGCCCACGGGTCCCACACTGCCACTCGCCCAGCACCTCGGTGCGAATTCGTTGCAAAATTCTCTGTTGGCGGAAGAAATGCCAAGGATTCCGGCAGCTACTTGCAGGCCACGAGCAGAGCCCATCTCCCACCTCAACAGAAACACAGAGCTAAGACGACTAAGAGATGCTAGTGCAAATGGGAAAACAGGGACACAGAAACAGAACGAAACAGAGATGTCTTATGATACCAGTACTTATGATGTCTTGATGCCTTCCTACCAGTACGGTCCTATGATCTAAGATTCATGGAACCAGGGGCCCAGCTGCTTCAAAATCACCTCGACGGATCCATGAGCTTTTCCTCGCCGTGCAGCCTTGAAGATCATAACACTTGGCCAAGAGCTCTGGCTTTAGCTGTTGACTTTCATTTTATTTCGGTGTCAATTTTGCTCGACCTCGACATAAGAATCATAGAGAAATGCGAGCTGAAGTCTTTCTTCAATGGAAGGTGCTTTAAGCTGATGCAGACCAAGACATCACACACTCATTGAAGCAGAAATCGCTAGCTTGAGTTCTGTACCTGTCGCCAGTCTGCGAACACCTCAGAGCCAGCAATTTGGAAATAGATTGGTCAAGCCAGCCCCATGATATCATTCACACATCACATAATAGTAGTCGGCCATCTTAAAGATGCTCATGTTCTGCGCCCAATGCAATAATACAAACATGGACATAAAAATAATGACATGCAAATAAGGATTTGCAGACGTGAAGACCCTCGCTCTTAAGCAGCAGGATGCTACCTGAGCTGCCGAACAACACCACGCATCGCATCCACTTTGCTGAGGAAGTAGCGCTTGACCTGTTGCCTGCAGTTTGAAGACAGACTTGGCACGCTTTCAAGCGTTAGGCTGGACTGCTCTCATCTTGTCATATTGAAACATATCAAATATACATCACATCACCACATCTCGGACGATTCAAACATATTCAGTTGCATTGCCTTTTTCCAGGTCTGCATAAGACGTCGGGGTCTTGCCCGCACAAAAGGGGCACTTCTGCTCACACTTTGTGGCTGACTGCCGCGAGAAACAGGATCGAATTCACTGTGGCAAAGAATCTTGTGAATGATCCTCTTTTGCCGTTCTGGCTATGTCACTCTCTTTCTGCTTTTTTTGGTCTCATTCATTCTCACACAAAATCGTTCGGGCATCGAGTCCAGTCCGTCAATTCACGCCAGCCTTCCCCAAGTAGTCTAAAATGTCCTGTACTGAGTTGATGTTGTCTGCATCCGTATCTGGGATCACATGATTGAACTCATCTTCCACCTCCAACAGGACCTCCACCTTGTCGATGTCATCAAATTTCAACTCATCCCACTTGGTGCTGGTGGAGACTTGTGAGTCCAAGGCCTTCAGAGCTTCTTCACGATTCTCCACTCCACTGTCGCTATCTCGAAGCAAATCATCTTTCCTGGCTTTCATGTACCTCTCTACTGCTGCAATGACGCGGGAAGGCTGTGCCTCGGCACTGAAGCACCGTTGGGTGGCCAAGGATGTCAGGGAGCTCGGACTCAGACGCCACGGCCGCGGCCAAGGCGCCGCTGCGAATCCACGTGTCCGAGAAGTCGCCAAGGCGACGCTGGAGTGGCTCAGGCGCGTTCGGACAAAGCTCATCGCCATGGGTGCGCAGCAATTTCAAAACACAGCAAGTCGGGTGCTTTTGTCACTCAGGTCCTTTCATGTTGAGCCAAAATGCCAATGTTGAATTGACATCGACGCGATCGTTAGCTGCATTTGCATGATGCAAAACCGTCCCAAAGGGTGAAGCAACTTCCATCTCGAGGACTCGACTCCATAGCCAGCCGGGCACGAGTGCGTCCTCACAACGTGGGTACGAGGAAGAAAAGTCTCTCTGCTCAAGCTGGGACAGAAGCAAAATGCCACCTGGTAGAATGTGGCACCATTGACTGGGGATCCAGCAAGAAAGTGGTTTCCACACTGCATAACTGATTTAAGAAAACAGCATTGAAATTGAGGTATTGAAATCACTTCCTTTCTGGATTTGGAGTAGACTATCTGAATAAATAGATGTCCGTATCTTTTAAACTGTGTTCTCGGGCGAGAAATCACTCATTTTTCATTTGGCAAGTCAGTTCATTGATCCGGAGAAGTCTCAAAGACCCTCTGATTCAAGGCAGCATGAGACAAACTCTGAACATCCAGCTCCTCTGTTCTTGGCCGCATAGCGGCTCCATGCGGAGATTGCGCAAGCCTCGTCCAGAAGCAGTTTCAAGTTTCAACAACCTGATTTCGGTCTGTAAGTTTCACAGGAATGGGACGGCATCAAGGCTCAAGGCACAAGGTCGTCTTTCATGTACGGAAGATTCAAGAATTGGAAATCCAAAATTCGGAAAAAGTATGAAAAGTCTAAGCTTCTGGCGGCCACACCCTGAGGGCCCGGTCGTCGCCAAGTGCACAGCCTCAGTGACTCAGTGTGCAATGCCTATGAGGCATCACTATAGCACCGACAACCGATAACCGCCTGAGATTGCGACAACATGTTGACAGCTTGATGAGCTCTATCCCGTCTGGCCTTAAAATTAGAGATCTTGAAACCCACAGCATCCCATTGCCAACTAGCAGTAACTAGCATTCAGATTGAACGCTGCAATTCAATTTCAATGCATGTTCATGGAAAAGTATGGAAAAGTGGCATTCCTCCCCACAAAAATCTAAAACTGCATCCCTCACAAAAGTGGCACCCCGACGGACTTCTTTCGTTCATCCACGGCTCGTTTCCAACTCAGCGGACGACTCGCGTGTTAAAAAAAATATGAGATTAGACCGCTTCAGGACTCTTGCGGCCGTCTGAGGTACCCCACACGACAAAAATTTCTGCAAGCAGTCCTGAAGTTTGTTTGGAAGAAGCATTGGAATGCTGAAGTTTCACCAGAATTTGAGGAATGCTTCTCTGCGACAACAAGCACAACATGCTCATACATGCTCCTGCTGTATCTCCGCGAGCCCAACGCTGTATCATGAGCTCAATCCCAGCCCTTGCCTTGTCCTGGGCTGCAACTCCGCTCTATCAGCAATGAGTAGCATGAATCTGTGGCTATTGCTGCTGACGAGCCGTCGAGGTTTTGAGAGTTTTTCTACCCTTGTGACCCTTGTGACCCTTGTGCACTTGTGACCCTGCCTTCTCCATCAGCTCCTTCCACCTGCAACAACATCCACGCAAACCCATGGCATTTCTGTGGAAGGATATGGTAATTCTGACACTTCTCAAAACCCCTTGCTTGTCACAAACGAAGCTGGACTTCAAAAAGCTGTAAACAGCTCTGGTAGCTCTAGTAGGGCCTACCCTTTTGGTGAATGACATGAAGTGACAGCATGATCGTCCCTACAGTATGGCATGAAGATAGGAGAAGTCGCCTTTGTACCTTCATCGTGTCTAGGTTTGGAAGTGTCTGCATTGGCAATTCAAAGGCTGAGGTTCACACTGGCTCAGGCTCTCTGATAACAGCCCACGCTCGTTTCCACGAACAAACCTGCAGCCCAAGTTGCAAGCTTGTTGCATGTTGTTGCAAACTGCAACGGACTGTTCCCACCTTGGAATGCCCTGCCTGTTGAGACTGAGACATGACTTTTCGTGACTCTTATATAGTATGGGCAAGAACCAAGCGTAGCAAAATCATGCAAAATCCTGATCTCGGCATGAATCAATTTTTCACAGCCAAACGGCAGGACTCTCAAAGTGAAACTCAAATGGCCCAGTCTGCCGGTCCGGCGAGAACTGGCTGAGACTTCACCAGCTACGGCAGCTGTTCTTTCTGCCGGACAGCTGTTTGTGCCCAGGTCCCAGGTCGAGGTTGGCGCAGGGCTCAAGATACTTTTGCAGTACCACTCGTCCGAATGCGAAAGCTGGTGGAGTCTGATCCTTTTCACGCATCATGTGATTTCAACATGAGAAGATGGATTTTACATTATTTATTGCAATTCCGGTTCTAAAACTTCGGCACATCAGAGTCCAGCCATCACAAAGTCATCAAAGTCTAAGAAAGTGTAGTCATGTAAGTCATGTAGTCAATGTGTCTATGTGAGTCTATGTGAGTCTATGTGTTCAGTCATCTGGCTCCAGGTCATAAGTTGGAGATGGTCTGCTCGCTCTGGAGCTGGAGGCCTTCGAGGCCTTTCTCCTCTTGCGAGGGATTGTTGATGAGGACGAGGAGTCAGAAGAAGATGAACTTGAGATCTCTTCTCGCTCCATGCGCGTATAAGAAGGAGATCGCCGTGCTTTCCTGAATAAGCAGTTTCAAGGACACTTATTTTGATGCCCAATTTGCTCACAAAAAATGCGGTTCTCTTTAAAAACTGCCAAGGCTCTGCAAAGGTCGATTGAATTCTTCAGGATACATCCACCGTGCTGGACTAAGACTCGGTGATCCCTGGCGCTCCACATTCGCTTCTGGGGGCAAAAACACGCCACCTGCGCGACTACGCCATGCACCCTTGCGAGTGGGCCACATCGCGCCCTTGGTACCTTGGAAGTTGAAATTCTGGAATGGAATGTACATAAATAATATAATGTATATATTATTATTGTTACAATATAATTTGTATGGATTGTTGGAAAACGTATGAAGTATCTGAAACATGATTGAAAAAACCGTGAGGAAAATCGGTGACAAGCAAAATGATCAGACCTGCGGCTTCCTTCCAGAATCTGGAGCAGTTCCCCATATGAAAACAAAGGAGAATGAGAACATGTATGGAAATGTTGGATTCTTTAGAGTACTGCAGTGTCTTCCGTCAGATTTTCTATCAACATGTGTCAACGATCATGCCGCGATACGCAAACGGCATGGTGATGGCGAGCGCCGCAAATAGCCCAAATGATCCCAGTCAGGTTCATCCAAAGCAATCTGGCCAGGGAGTGTGGGTTCAAATCTCAGGGCTTACAAATTACACGTCAAATTGTAGAAGTGACCAAAACTGTACCCTGTTGAATAGGATAAGCAAGCACTAATCATCCCTTTTCCCTATATCATGTGTTATTTCAAATGCGTGGTTTGTTCACGGAAAATCTGCTGTCCAACACTTGACTTCCGACAAAGTCCCAGACCTGTGAAATTTGATGCTCTTCATCGAGTCGCAGCTTTCGAAGCAGGGCATAGGCCTTCATGTCGTATGCAGCATTCAGCGGGTTCAGCGGGTCATTCGGAACCGGCTGCGGCTGAGCGTTGCCTTCGGCTCCTCCCTGCGCAGTGGCCTCACCCTCAGCGCCCTCGGGATGCTCACCCTCCGCACCCTCCAAAGCTGCGCTTGAGGCTGCACCAGCTGCATCAGCTGCACCTTGCGCCTCTGTCTTCGCTTTCTTTCCTTTCTTTGCCTCTTTCTTCAACCTGCTGATTTGACAAGATGACCATAAGTTGTCACAATTCCAATATCTCCCAATGTATTTCAAACCTCCGCGGTTTTCTGCAGTGCTGATTGCTATCTAAAAGCAAAGGCCTATCTATCTCAATGCTGAGGGTGCTTGCTTTCCCTTCAATCCAGTCCGGGCGTGACGATGTACTATTCTATCAGGAAGAC
Organism: Breviolum minutum Mf 1.05b.01; assembly: GCA_000507305.1. Taxonomy (NCBI): domain Eukaryota; class Dinophyceae; order Suessiales; family Symbiodiniaceae; genus Breviolum; species Breviolum minutum. The sequence goes on from DF241469.1 coordinate 44,524, forward strand.
AGGTGGTCATCCAAGACATAAGCAGTTTGCAAGTCCCGAACTCAGCATGAAAAACACAATTTGATAATTTGATACTTGATACACCTGGTGTTCTTTGCATTTCTTTACTGAATCTTAATCATATCAATCTTATCATGAGTGTTTGGGCGCTGGCCTCTCCAGTTCATCCAATTCCTTGACCAGCTCCTCCAAGCTTCGGCAGGGTTGTGGATTCCGCACAGGTGACGGGGCACCGTCGACGGCATCTGCGTCCACGTCAATGACGGCAGCTCTCGCAGCCTTCGCAGCGATGTCTTCTTGGCTTTGGGCTTGTGCAGCCTGGGGTGACAGTTGATGCAGCAGTCATGAAACATGAGTTTGAACATGAACAGAACAGAATCTCTCTGAGTCTTCACAAGTCAAATGCCGAAACTGCCTCAATAAGTTGACCAATTGCATCTTGCCAGCCATCAGCTTCTGCCATTTCGCGTCTTAACCGCTCGTGCTCCTCGCGCTTGAACTGCCTTTGCTCCCGGCGCATCTGCCTTGCAAGTTTTCGCTGCATCTTCATCTCCTCGATTACGCTTGGCATGCTCAGTTGGAGAAAGACACAGCAAAGGTACGAGTACGCGATATGCCAAAGAGATAGTCGGAGGTTGTGCACTGTGCACTTGCAACAAACAATATATACACCCTAGAAGTCCAAAGACCATTAAAATAATAGGTTTTCACCAAAGACTATTGTTTTAGTAGGGAATTTTAATCATCCCAAATTGGGGACTATAATTTTAATGGTTTTGGACTTCCAGGGTACATATATGTATGTGCGTGTGCACCATTCACTATTGCATATTTTAAGAGTTGAGGAGAAGCACATGTGACATAGAGAAGCACCAAATGCCGGAAGATGTGCAATCTAGCCAATGTGTAGCTGCATGTGCAGCCAATTTTTTGACAAGAATCCATGGCTTTTGCCTCGAGGCTTCCGGGCTCTGGAATTGTCGCCTCTTTGTTTCTGGTTTCCAGACGGACACATTCGTCGAAACGTGTTTCTCTCTCAGGTCTTTCAGGTCTTTCCTTCTTTTCCTTTGCCCGCTCTCGTCCTTTCCTTTCTTTCCTGTCTTTCCTTTCTTTCTTTTCTTTCTTCTCCCGTCTTCTTTCTCTTTTCCTCTCCTTTCTCTCTGTTTTCTCCTTCTCTAAATTCTCCTTCCCTTTCGTGTGAACTTTGCTGCTCTGCTCCTTGTCAGCTATGACGTGGTCGACAATTTCATCGTACATGAACAGCTTAGCAGTTTCCACTTCGTTGCTTACCAAGGCTGCATGCATTTTGTTTGTGGCAAGCTTGCGCCCCTCATCCTCTCCCTTCTTATTCGACTCAACTTCGGACCTTTCCTCTTGTGGAGCTTTGGGCAGTGTCACTTCAGCACAGTTCTTCTCGTTCTCTCTCTTTTCGTTCTTTTCGTTCTTTCCATGTTTTCCTTTTTTCCTCTGATGTTTTTCTTTTCGCTCTTTCTTCTGCTTTCGCTCCCCTCTTCTTTCTCTCACCTTTGCTTTTTCGAGAGGCTCTGTCAACACCTCATCCAAATCAACGGCTGCAGTCTGCTTCGCCACCGAAGACCTTCGAGATGTCGCCATGATGCCTTTCAATCTCGTGTGTCTCAGGTCACCATTGGTCCTGTGCTGTGAAACAGGGGAACAACATTTTACAGAATCATGCAAATCTTAGAAAACTGCGAAACACAATGGCTTCAACGATGCCGATTGAAGTATTTCTACAAGCAACCAAAGGAATGAGAAATCTTTTCTGACACCCAAGAGGCATCGCTCAACTCACAAAACCATGAGGGAAGAAAGATGATAAAAGAACACTCAAGGAGCCCTACGCCCCACATGCAGTGACGTGCAGTGATGCGCAAAAAGTCAAAGCCCTGGCGATCTTCGAGGTCCTCCGACAAATTTGCATCTGCACCTCGGGCAGTTTCTTTGCCCATTGTGCTGCTTCCAGCTCAGCCTGCACAGGAACCCTGACATGGAAGCTCGTAAGTTCTACTGTAATCCAAGCATATTGTTTCCGAATGGTTGTGAAAAATTGAAACACAGTGAGTGAATGCCCGTGTTTATGGATGATGATGATGATGATGATGATGATGATGATGATGATGATGATGATGATGATGACGATGACGACGACAATGCTGGTGGTAGTGGTGGCGGCAGAGGGAAGATGCAACAATCCGCAGTCCGATAGGTAGGGGCTCTCGCCACCAGTGACAACCCCGTGAAACAAAAAAAATTGATTTTCGAGGGGTACCGGCATCACCAAGATTGGTCAATAAAGGCTCCAAAATCCACATTTTGGCGAAACATCATTGATGCTCAGCATGGCCAGACAAAAAAAAAAACAAGAACTGATTCTTCCGCATGGCTTGGCGCCTCGGTAAAGCCCACGCTGCTTCCCACACGTGCTGCTCGGCGTGCTTGACAACGGGCCTGGGCAATTTCCTCGTGACGCTTGATGAATTTGGACATGGCTGGCGCACGGCCCCCAGGTCGCTGCAGGGCATGAGTTGCTGAAGTTTCTGAAGTTTGGGCGGAGCTATGAAGTGTTGTGTTTGGCAGCTTTGTTTGACAAGTTCCTGCAATGCTACGGTTGGGGTTGTTGGCAAGGGCTCTGCATGAACATAAAGGGATGCATCTTTTCTTGTTGCACGCGTGACTTCGAAAGCGTTGTATTTTTGTCTAGCGGACTTAATGAAATAGTCATAGTGACCAACAGGGTCACTCTCTGATAGAGATGTGATTCCCAATTCCCGTTTGATGTTAGGTCTGGATAGGTCTGGTACTAAGCTTCAGTGTAGCTGATGTCAAGCCAAATAGCATCGTTGTTCAAGCCAAGCTGCAGGCGGATGCCCCAAAGACAACATCAGAAAATGTACAGCAAAAGCACTATCAAAAAAAACTGCAGTAAGGATACAATACAATGCAATATGGCAACATACTGTAGTGCACTACAAATCCATACAGGTTTGGATGCCACACTTCTGCATTGCCAGCTTGACAGCTTCGTGACTTCTCCTCAAGTCTCTCAGGTCAATCGTATGATTGCTCGTCAGTGGGTTGTGCGAAGAACGTCATGTGTTTGCTGTCTGAAGAGGAGCTTCGTAAAGCCAAGATTGACATCATGAAGAATTGCACTGTGAAAGGGTGTAAAATAATGTAAGCGCTCATTTTCACTTTCATTCCTTGCTACGTGTACTCCCAAGACCCAAGGGGTACAGAATGCGGGACATTGCCGTTGTCTGAATGGCTAAGCCCACAGCTTTTTCATTGTCTCTTTCCTGATGGCCTCAGTCCAGAAAAAGTGGAAACCCAAACGCACACTGCCTTGATGCATGCAGTAAACTGCCCCTGTGCCATGCACGATGTCACCTCCTAAGCAGAAGCAGACTGGGTGTCCGGGCATCAACTTCTTCTCGCCAAAGTTTGAAGAAGCTTCCGAGCAACCCGACCTTAGCTTCGAGATCAGCTTCACTGCATTGAAGAGATGCGAGCCATGAAACTATGAAATTAGATTGAAATCTTAACTAATGTTGACTTCTGCCTTCTACGTCCTTCTGCTAACTCTCTACATCTCAAAACGTCATAAGAAAAAGGAAAATATGGGCACCCTTGGGTCCTTGGGTAGGGCATTCTAGTTGTTTGCTCCCTAAATCTCTTCCGTATTGCCAGATATAATAACCGGTATATGTTAGAATAGGTACAGGTACACAACGAAACTGCACAATGTTTTCGGGTTTTTCTTGAAGTCCCGGAAGGCCAAACAACTTTCCATGTCGCTTCCGGTAGATCTACAGTTTTTTTCTGGTCTTGTTTGCCTCCTCTTCCACACAGCGCTAAGAGCAAAACGCCAGTCTTGGACTCCCATGCTAAGAGAAAGCGCTTTATCGACACGTCCTGCATCCAAAGGCATGCAGTCATTCACTTCAAAGTGACTACGAATTTTGTGTTCATCCAAACACTTCCAAACCTGTCCCTAGAAACTCAGCTTTGCAAGGGTCCTGCTGTCTACGCTTTGCAGCTAGCCGGTGCCACCTAAAAAAATCGCAGATGATACAAATGCATGCTTGAATTGCATGAATTGAATCTTAGAATAGTGACTCTCTTTTGAACTCAGACAGGATCATTTCAAATGCCAAGTTCCCCGTTAGCAAGACACAATCTGAGATCTTTGCTGATCCAAGGTTTCGTGAAGAAGGCCGTTGACATTGCCACGTTCCCACCTCAGTTACTGATCTGTTCTTCTTGCCTGATACCACATGTCTATACAAAGTTAAAATATCATTTTAACTTTGTATACGTAATATGTTAAAATAAAGTTGCATATTATATCTTACTTACTGTGAATGTGAAGAACGATAAACGAAAGAATGCTTCTGGGGCCAACAAAAATGGGTTACCTGCTTCTGCAGCGCCAGTGCAACAGCTTCTCGGCTATGCCTCCGGGACAGGAATCCCAACGTGGAAGTAGGTATGCTTTGTTTGGTGCGCTTCATCCTTCACTCTTTGCAAATACTTGGGGCGCGGCTTCTTCCTGCGCTCTTTTACAATTGCCTTAAAGCTTTTGAGACGCACCGGAATAGACTTGAGATGCATCCCGAATAAGACCGTGCCATGCCGCAGTTTTGCTCTTCGCTGATGGTATCCAAAACATTCGAAAAGAACACATCAGCTCACCTCTTCCTGCATCCCTTGATCCATCGAAAGGGCGGAATCCACTACTCAAATCAAGGATCGGGTCTACAGTCTACATGATGCCAAGGAGAATACAGTCCTACGTCGATGTCACCTCCTAAGCAGAAGCAGACTGGGTGTCCGGGCATCAACTTCTTCTCGCCAAAGTTTGAAGAAGCTTCCGAGCAACCCGACCTTAGCTTCGAGATCAGCTTCACTGCATTGAAGAGATGCGAGCCATGAAACTATGAAATTAGATTGAAATCTTAACTAATGTTGACTTCTGCCTTCTACGTCCTTCTGCTAACTCTCTACATCTCAAAACGTCATACGAAAAAGGAAAATATGGGCGCCCTTGGGTAGGGCATTCTAGTTGTTAGCTCCCTAAATCTCCCCCGTATTGCCAGATATAATAACCGGTATATGTTAGAATAGGTACAGGTACACAACGAAANTTGGGGTATGATCATACGATAGCTGATACGAAACTGCACAATGTTTTCGGATTTTTCTTGAAGTCCCGGAAGACCAAACAACTTTCCATGTCGCTTCCGGTAGATCTACAGTTTTTTTCTGGTCTTGTTTGCCTCCTCTTCCACACAGCGCTAAGAGCAAAACGCCAGTCTTGGACTCCCATGCTAAGAGAAAGCGCTTTATTGACACGTCCTGCATCCAAAGGCATGCAGTCATTCACTTCAAAGTGACTACGAATTTTGTGTTCATCCAAACACTTCCAAACCTGTCCCTAGAAACTCAGCTTTGCAAGGGTCCTGCTGTCTACGCTTTGCAGCTAGCCGGTGCCACCTAAAAAAATCGCAGATGATACAAATGCATGCTTGAATTGCATGAATTGAATCTTAGAATAGTGACTCTCTTTTGAACTCAGACAGGATCATTTCAAATGCCAAGTTCCCCGTTAGCAAGACACAATCTGAGATCTTTGCTGATCCAAGGTTTCGTGAAGAAGGCCGTTGACATTGCCACGTTCCCACCTCAGTTACTGATCTGTTCTTCTTGCCTGATACCTGATACCGCACAAGGCGGTTGCGGAAGTTTCAAGAACAGGAAACCTATAGGAGAGATTGCTTGCTGAGAGTTACGGATGGCAGAGCAAAAACACTGAGGGATCGAACTGTGCAACAATCTAACTGCCTAACTGATCAACTGACTTCCTGCCTACGTGTCTAACTGACCAACTGACTACCTGTCTAACTGACCAGTTGTCTAAATGCCTAACTGACCAACTGGCTAACTGACTAATTGACTAAGTGACTGCTTGTCTAGCTGGCTAACTGTCTAACTGACTAACTGGCGATCTAACTGACGAAGTGATTAACTGACTTGTTGACTAATCGACTCACTGACTAAATGTTTAGCTGACTAGCTGACCAACTGACTAATGAAAAACTATCTTACTGACAACTGACTAACTGACAAATCGAATAACTGTCCAACAGTGTCACCGACTAGCTGGCTAATTGAATTACTGATTAACTGGCTGACTGTCTGACTGACTGACTGTTTTCTGTCTTTTCTTGTCTTTTCTTTTCTTGTCTTTTCTTTTCTTTTCTTTTCTTTTCTTTTCTTTTCTTTTCTTTTCTTTTCTTTTCTTTTCTTTTCTTTTCTTTTCTTTTCTTTTCTTTTCTTTTCTTTTCTTTTCTTTTCTTTTCTTTTCTTTTCTTTTCTTTGTTCTTGTTTCTTTTCTTTTCTTTTCTTTTCTTTTCCTTTCTTTTCTTTTCTTTTCTTTTCTTTTCTTTTCTTTTCCTTTCTTTTCTTTTTCTTTCTNTTTTCTTTTCTTTTCTTTTCTTTTCTTTTCTTTTCTTTTTCTTTTCTTGTCTGTTCTTTTCTTTTCTTTTCTTTTCTTTTCCTTTCTTTTCTTTTCTTTTCTTTTCTTTTCTTTTCTTTTCCTTTCTTTTCTTTTTTCTTTTCTTTTCTTTTCTTTTCGTTTCTTTTCTTTTCTTTTCTTTTCTTTTCTTTTCTTGTCTTGTCTTGTCTTGTCTTGTCTTGTCTTGTCTTGTCTTATCTTTTCTTTTCTTGTCTTGTCTTTCTTTCCTTCTATCAGCGTTTTTCGACATCTGTCCCTCCGAAATGGCCCGAAACCTCATGTTTTTAGCATCTTGATTTGGAAACGTGTTTCGCGCCACAGGGCGTGCCATTTTTTGACATCGGAACTTCCAAAAGCGGCCCGAGACCGTCACTTAGGATTTTGAGTTGCAAACGAGTGTCGCGCCACAGCAGCATGAAATTTTCGACATCCGCACTTCAAAAGTGGCCCGAACCCCTCATGCTTTTAACATTTTGACTTGAAAATGCGTTTTAGCAACGTGCAATTCTTCATGTCTCCTCTGGCCACATGGCTCCGCACCCGCCGCTTCAGCGAGCCTACTTTTCGACCCTCCCGACCCACAAATCATTGGAAAAACACAAGGCATCGCGACTTTCCTAACATTTCGCATACCTGCATCTTCTTTCATCTGACTCTTTCTCTTTCTCTTTCTCTCTTCTACTCTTCTCTTCTACTCTTCTCTTCTACTCTTCTCTGCTTTTCATCTCTCCAGATTGTCGGAAGTTTGACTTCTAAACTTCCTTCGACAATGTTAAAATGATGTGCCACATGTAAATATCCGTATACGTATTGCAAAGGTGAAGAACAATAAGGGAAAGAATGCTCCCTTTCGGGGGCCAACAAAGATGGGTCACCCTGCTTCTGCAGCGCCAATTCAACAGCTTCTCGGCTATGCCTCTGGAACAGGAATCCCAACGTGGAGGTAGGTATGCTTTGTTTGGTGCACTTCATCCTTCACTGTTTGCCAATACTTTGGGCGCAGCTTCTTCGTGCGGTCTTTTACAACTGCCTTATACAAGCTTTCAAGAGGCACGGGAATAGAGTCGAGATGCATCCCGAATAAGACCGTGCCATGCCGCATTCGAAAACAACATGAAACATCACATATGTAGCAAGACATCATCAATTTGGACCCTGGCAGCAGCTGTCTGTCGCCAAACAGCCAAGAATGTGGCGCGAAGGGCTACCTTGGAACAAACGATAAGTGTGGCCATGCGTAGCCACTGATCGCCTAAAACATGACCCGATACAAGTTCATGATCCCATGAATCCCATGGTTCCATTTTTTTGCCGGGGCGTCCAACGGTTTGCCCTACATTAGAGTGAGAGTCAAGATTGAAGCACAAGTCGACACTGTACATGTACAAACAATTGCACACAGCCATGGTTCCATCCAGACGTTAATGTTGTGCTGAAACACCACCGTTTGAGATCTGGACACCAGCCTTGCTCTCCCAGGCTAGCAAGCAACGATTCAGCAACTTGGCCTTGACACTTGAGATGAAAGGTTTCCAGCGGAGACATCATCACCATTTCTTTGCCTCAAAAGTGACACGAAATCAGAAAGCGACCTTCTGTTGACCTTTGGCGCTAGAGTGATGCCACCTAGGCAGGCAATTCGAAGGTTGGGGCGTTTTGCCACTCCTGGAAGCTCTTGACATCCCTTGGATCAATGCTGGATGACGATCTCATGAAGAAGGCCTTGAACATTGCCTCGCTCCCACCTCAGACCGCCAATGAACACACCTCTCAGTGAATCTGTTTTGGACCTGAATAGCCTTCAAAAGATTTCAAAAGCATCCAGCAAGGCAATAAGTCGCCGGTGTTGCTTGACACTTTCAAGCTCTTCGCTTTACACTTCATGTTGAGATCTGGTGAATGAGCTCAAGGATGGTTTCAGGCTACAGTGACAGGATACATGCTCCCCCTCCCGCCGATAGTGGCAAGTGAAGGCTTAGTCGATCGGGATCCCCTACTAAAAAGTGCTACAATCCTGTTGGTGACGGTTACTGGGTGGAAATATATACACTAAATATTAACTGCTTGAGGTCAAATTCCGTAACAGAATTGCGAGCGCCCATGGGTTGTGTTCAGACTGCTAGACATGCCGACATGCAAAAAAAACTCTGAAGACTGTAGGCACCCTGCTTCTGCAGGGCCAACTGGACAGCTTCCCGACCACGCCTTGCGGATAGCTGCTGATCTTGCAAAGTGCGCTTCGATTTGACTAACATGGCAGGCCAACAGTCACCCACCAGCAGAACGTGAGGACCAACAACAGCAACAGCAACAGCAACAGCAACAGCAACAGCAACAACAAGCAAAAAAAACTGAATTCAACGGGCAACGCGCAGCTGTCTGGGGCTTCCACTGCTTTGCATGCTTCTTGCTCGCATCCTCGGCAAGCAAAACACGTCTGGTGGCAAGGCAAGCTCACTAGACTCAACACAGGTTCGAGATGCATTCCGAATAAGACCGTGCCATGCCGCATTCGAAAACAACATGAAACATCACATATGTAGCAAGACATCATCAATTTGGACCCTGGCAGCAGCTGTCTGTCGCCAAACAGCCAAGAATGTGGCGCGAAGGGCTACCTTGGAACAAACGATAAGTGTGGCCATGCGTAGCCACTGATCGCCTAAAACATGACCCGATACAAGTTCATGATCCCATGAATCCCATGGTTCCATTTTTTTGCCGGGGCGTCCAACGGTTTGCCCTACATTAGAGTGAGAGTCAAGATTGAAGCACAAGTCGACACTGTACATGTACAAACAATTGCACACAGCCATGGTTCCATCCAGACGTTAATGTTGTGCTGAAACACCACCGTTTGAGATCTGGACACCAGCCTTGCTCTCCCAGGCTAGCAAGCAACGATTCAGCAACTTGGCCTTGACACTTGAGATGAAAGGTTTCCAGCGGAGACATCATCACCATTTCTTTGCCTCAAAAGTGACACGAAATCAGAAAGCGACCTTCTGTTGACCTTTGGCGCTAGAGTGATGCCACCTAGGCAGGCAATTCGAAGGTTGCAGTGAAGGCGACTCTCTTCTTGGACTGGCTTTCAAATGACAACCACTTTGCACCTCACAAACCAATGTCTGTGCAAGAACACGAAATCGACAAATGCTTTTGTATGGCTTGATGAAGTTTGCCCGTGTCAACCATCTTGCTAGGAAGCATTTCTGCTCGGTTGGCTTGGCCGCAAACGACTGGGGTGCCCCACACGCTAAGAATTTCCTGCAAGAGGCCTTGAACATTGCCTCGTTCCCACCTTAGATTTCCACAGTCTTCACAACAGTGGTGCCCAGCTACAAAAACAATTCGAACCGCAGCCTGCACTTTGTCGTGGTTTGGGTGCGGGTTGAGTCCATTCAGTTCAATTGACGAACTCTTAGGCTATGCTTCGGTGTCCGGTTGACACAAAAGCCGTGAAATGCCGTGAACCTGCTGGAATTTCTCGAAGCGAGTTTTTGCACCATAAGATGATTTGCATGCTGGCCAGTCAAACGAAGAAGTTGGCAACTTGGCCGCAAGTCTTCACTGCATGAAAATGCAAACCAGCTGTCCTGTTTCCAGGGGTAATTTCGATGCAAGTTGTGTGAAAGTTCCAGTTTGCCGCGTTTGGCGCACAGCCGTTTCCCACTTGAATTAAACGATGATGGAAAATTTGACCTTCACCGACGGGTACCGTCAGAGTTCAACACTGCCGCAATAAAATCCGTTTGCAGTTCCGGCTCAGAGCAGTTGAGCCATAGCGGGGCCACCAACAAAAAGAGGTCCACAATAAACAATTTAAAACTGCCAGCACCAACCTGAATAGAAAAGTTGCGGCCCTTACTCCAAAGAAGTGATGCACCCGTGCATACATGTGCACGGGCATACGGACAAAGATGAGCCGCTTCGCTCAGCTTGGCAAAGGTAACTTCACACAGTCCGATCATGGACCTCTTCAAATCTATTTCAACTAGGTTTTCGCAACCTGGAAAGGGTTCGCGGTGAGGGGCGGTTTTGGCTAAGTAACCTATGACTGGTAGATGTAAGTCACATATGTCAAAGCAAATCATGACTTGACTACACCTGACTAGACCTGTTGCCTCGACTACTGTCACTCCCTTGGCTTCCAACTTTGCAAGCGCCAAGAGAACTGCTTCTTTTCCTCGCCTTGACACATGAGAAAGGAAACTCGAAGCTGAGGAAAACGATGTTTGATCGATGTCCTCTTTGACATTCCGTGACACATCGTGTGATCTGTTCGTTTTGTACTAGGCTTTCCAACTCTTTGGCTTCATGGCGGGCCTGGGCCTGCAAAAAAACTCATGTTTGGCATGGATAAAACAGCTTAAAGGGTGCAAAAAATCCTAGAATCGAGAAAGTCACGTTGTTACGTTCCATTGGCTCAAAGTCTTGAAGTCATCTGGAACGGTGCTTCTTTTGTCTAACAGCTGATTCTGTCACCTGGGCTAGCCGTCGCCATGCAGCATGGCATGTCTGCATCAATCCAACCTCGTTGTTTTCCCCAAAAATGATTGGGTGACTTTCCTTTAGCTCCACCGGATAGTGGTGTCAACTACACTGGGCCTACGACTTCCGCTTCCATCTCCCACGAGACTAAAAAGTTGCTCATCATTGCAGCCTCAATCATCAACGCTCGGCCATTTTTTCTCCCGAGAAAAGTTTCCAAACAAAGGATTTTCCTAGCAATGCCAACACGGAGTCAAAATGGCAAAATGGTCTAGATCTGTGCCAGCCTTGCGCCCACGGACTACTGCTACCTTGTGCCACCTCAGCTGCATCATGAGCGCATCTAAACCATCGATGGAAAAAAAGTGACCCCTAGGGAGGATCTTATCTCCGAAGGGACCACGCAACAGAACGGACCACGCAACACATTGCAATCAAAATCAATCAAATTTGCCTCATTCTGACTCTGTCTAATAATTTAATAGTTTGCTTTGCCAAATGGTAACCCTAAGCTCGAAGGATACAAACCTGCTCAGTTCTCAACTCACTGACCACTTCATGCAGAAGGCCTTTGCGATCACCACGCTCCCACCTCAAAAAATACAAATTTGAAAAACATCTTTTCAGGTACATGACAAATTTGAACCAAAGACTTTGATGGTGGGACTTCTTTTTTTCTCACATTTTGGGGCCATCGCTTTTCCAAAGCGAGCTTCACGGCTTCCTTCCCGTTCCTGGCGAACCACGATAGAGACTTTGGACAAAAAGAAACTCCTTGTCGAAAAACTCCGCTAACGACTCCGCTCTCACATCTCTCACACATCCACACCTCAGGTTTCGATCGATGACCTTGGCCTCAGTGACGACTTGTCAGAACGGAGTAGTCCAGAAAAGTCCAGAAAAGTGCCTGGTGTTACGGTCTGTCGCAAGTCTTGAGGCAATGACATCAACCAAACGCTTCCATGCTGCTGTGCAGGTTTTGAGAATGCCGACCTAAGAACTTGCATGTGAGAGTTGCACCTCGCAGAATCCATGACCGGGCTGAAATGTGACTCCAAACGATTGAAGAGTCAAGCAATCTTGTGCTCTTGGCTCCTTGCTCCAGTTTCCTCCTCCCATGCAACAAGGCTTTTCTTGACCATCTCCACCTGGAGTTGGAAGAGGGGAGAATTCACAGCAAAGCAGCAAAGTCGCATCAGCTGCAAAACGTTGAAACTTTCCAGTGCTATGGTCCCAACCTTCCTGGCTTTCATCCACTGATAGGTCTACAGAATTTTCCTTCAACATCCATCTTTGATATCTATGTGTGTGTGTTTGTTTGTGTCACATCTCAAGGAACAACATGTTTAGCACTACTACATGTTATCAAATATGTATTAATTACATATGTATACTCATTTGGAATCGCATGAACCTGTATCAATAAAACATGTACGTAAATGTAATATATATATATATATATCTGTATGTATACATATCACTCTAAATGATATGTTCCGAAACTCGGGAAGGCACCTTTTGCCGTCGTTCCACGGAGGCTTTGTACCACCTCGGGGAAAAAGAGATTCAACTGATGGGTGCTCCCGCACCTATTGATCTTCCACAGCTACATCCAAGACTATTGCGTCAGAGAATGCTGAAAACCAACCTGTCATGAAATACTTCTGTTTTTGTTGGCATGTTTGTCTGTTTGTGGTCAGTCTATGAGTCCATATCAAAGACAAGTGGCTCTCGCACCACTTCGTGGAGGAGCCCGCGCAAGTTGCCACGCAAGAACCTCAAAACCACTAGAACAGTCACATCGCAAAGAACAACAGTTCCTCAAAGATATTAAAAACATATTGTTCCTCAAAAAGTCTCGCCTCCCTGTCTTCCGCCTCAACTGAAACTTGTCTAAGTTACAGACTTTTCAACAGCCAGTTTGACGCTCTCCTTCCCATGCCTCTCGTAATATGTCACAATATGTCATGCGGCATGCCCAAATCTTGATCCGCTTTCAACATCTTTCAACTAGCCTTTCGTAATGGAGTTTGTCATTTTCCTTTCTCACATTCTTGTCTTTTGCAAATTAGCATTCATCATGAGAGCATGTTATCGTAGTAGTCATCTTCGAGCATTTTGCTTTTACTGGAATTGCCACTCGAAGCTACTTTGCTTTGAAACACTATTGAATCTACCTTGACAAAATAGGTAGAAGCTTTGCAAGGGACAGGCACAATGAGATTGCGCCTGAAAAAATCTGAAAGAGTAAGGGTATACGGTATACGGTATAATGTACTGTTTCGTGTGTTTCATATTGTTCAAACCAAATTTCATAAATCTATAGTATTCTATAGTCTTCAGTAGCGATAGACACACCATACATTAAATCATTAAAGTTTATGTGTCCAAGCTGAGCCGAGAACTCCATCAAGCGCTTCCGGACTGAAGCCTGAAGACTCTGAAGACCACGAAAACATACAAAAACCATGTCCACGTTGGATGTCTTTCGATCAAATGCCTTTGGCCTTTGGCAAAGTCAATTAGAGCTATGACTTTGCAGTGATACTTACTTAAATGATGTGATTTGAAGTTGGTTTGAGAAAGTGGTTCAAAACGGGACCTCGACACATATGACACATATGCACTTCTTGGATCTCGTTGGGTCACCATCAGTCTGAGGGTGGATCATCTGTCAGCTTCTTCCAGGCCACGTAGCAGGTGTGTGCTACGCCGACCTTTCAACCAAAAACTTCAACGACCAAATGTGTCAACTTGATGTAAATTGCACAACAAAAAAGACTGCTGATTGGTCAATACTGTAGCATCCTACAATTTCGTCAATTTCTGTGAGCTTCCACCTTCCTCCGAAGATCGTTTCAGAAGCCTCTTGACCTTTCACAGGACACATTCAATGTCGCCCGCCTCAGCCTGCTCCTCCCATTTGACTAAATAGTTGCTCATCAGCCAAGCCTGAAAAGTTGACCAGAACGGGCACGAAGAATCCACAGGCATGAAACGTTCACATCAACTGGATTATTTGATAAGGCTTTGACATGGCGGTTGCGGCTCACGTAGTGCTTGTGCCACCTTGAAACAATTGTGAAAGGATCTTCCCATCTCAATCGAAAAGATTCAAGCCTCTCCCAATTCGGCCAAGGCCACGGCAGCCGCAAGACCTCATGCAAAAGGCCTTTGCTTGCACCGCGAGTCCACCTCAACAGGATCAGCCACGAGGATCCACGAGGATCGAGACATCTTGTCACTCAGGCCGCCACTTCTCCAGAGCAAGCTGCACAGCTTCTCGGCGTCGCCTGGATGCTTCGATATGCTTCGTCGGATTGCGGAGTTCCAGGAGAGTTTTTTTGGCAACGACGATGCTAGGCTTGCTCTGGGAACTCCACCCCTTGCGATGTTTTCTGCCTTCCTCCTGTCGATTGATGCGTGGAACTTGGACTGAAAAGCTGGCTGTTAGTTGTGCCTTAGCAACACCACCCCAGGCATCCAAATAGGAGCTCAATAGTCCAGCCTGAGACACTTGTTGCGCATGTTGGAATGCACCGTTTCAGTATGAGACTTGCATTTCAGATATCCGGATAATTAGAAAGATATAAGTTATAAGCAAATATATGCGAGATTGCTTGGGGCCGAGGAAATGCCACAGGACAGATGCGGCCACCCGTTTTGAAGCTCTTCACGGCACACTTTCTGGCGGAAGACTTTTTCCCCGCGGAGTTGAAGATTTGAAACGATCGTATGAAAATGGAAAATAAAATATATATACATCCTGCACCCGCAGCACATTGCTGAGGTCCCAAATGGAAAAGCGCGTCAAAGGGCCCAAATTGAAATTGTTCACCTGAAGAACCACGTGATCGTGTTGATCGTGCTGCTCAAAAATCCTTCCGGCTCTAAAGTCTCATGGTGGATGATAGCTGGTGAATCTCCACCATCCTGGCACAAAGCAACTGAGACAGTGTTCACAAGGATGTTATACTGTTGTACCTGCTTTATAGACTTTATGCATTTTCGGTTCTCTTTCTGATGTTCTCCCACGCGAACACCCAGAGTGTCCTCCACCTTCAGCACCACGGAACTGAAGCTCACACGTTGGCGTTTCTCCTCCGGTGCAGCTGCCTGCGCTTCGAACTCAGTGCCTCAGCTGCAGAGGTACACCGTACGGTTAGTAAGTTAGTACGGTTGGGTGCCACCGTACCATTGATCCTATTTGGTTGCCAGGTTTGCAGCTGAGAATCCAAAAATCGTACCGTTCACCTGGCTCGACTGGCTGTGATCAGCACGTGAAGCTGATTTTCAAAAAGCTGGTGCCAAAGCAGCGAGACGCCAAGGATGTGACATGTCTTCCAAAGTATGCTTTTCCCTTTTCCCAGCCTTCTTTGACAGGAAAGTCTTGGACAGGAAGGGTTGCCGGGTTTCACCACCCAAGGTCCATTCAAGCCTTGAGAAAGATTTGCACAAGGCAGGATATCAGGGGATCCGGGACCGAGGCCACCTAATTGCTGGGAAGCCACTTTGCACAGTCGAACAAGGAGTGCGCGATGCTTCTCCATTGAGATGCTGATGTTATCAGGGTAACATTGCTACGGCCCTCGGAAGAAAAGTGCTAAGTCAAATCAAGACTGTATGCTTGGCATGGTCAGCCTAAGGAGGTGATTCACAAGCATTGACCACACCACAGGCTAAGTTGGTCACCTTCAGGCTTGGAAGTGCGAGACAATTCGAGGAGCACCACAGCTTCTGCCAAGCTTGGTAGAAAAGACATAGTCGTGCAGGTGGACGATACAGGAAGATATCACCAAACACATCAGGATAGTGGTCCTGGCAGATGTATTGGTGCAACGTTGATGCTTCTACGCATGCTTGGACTCTGCAACACCTAGCCACCAAACCACTTTCCTGGATGATGTGCAGGACTGTCAACAATGTCCGCACTGGTGGCCTGCTTTCCATTCAGAGCAGTTTGATGTGATAGGAGAATCGGCATCTGGGGTCTAGAATGCATTGCTTGGTCTTGCTGCCCAGGCCTGTGAGATGATGAATATCCTCAGAATGTGGGATCAAAGTGATCACGTGATCAAGAGACACAGCAGTGTTCTGTCCATCCCACTGAACCAGGACTTTGGATGTCTGGCAACTATGAGTAGCATTAGTTGGATGTCATAGCTAGTAAAGCAGGTGCCTGTACCTGAACTGTACCGACGATCATTGCACATCTGCTACGACCTGTTTGTCATGCACCTTGCTTAACCATGCTCTCAGCTGCCGCTAATTATTCTGTGGCAAAGCTTCCATTGAAATCCACCAGAACTGTGGCACAATCAGCATCGGCGACCACATCATTCGGTTCCTCCCAGGCACCCTTATGAAGTGGCATTTGCTCCAATGAAAAACATCTCCTTGACGATCGCGAATATGCTAAACTACTAAATATGAACCGGTCATGGGATTCTTCAATATTTTTGGTGAGTATTTGTATCTTTGCGCTTGATGATGTGTGCTCTACCTTGCAGGTGACCGACCGGAAGACCGGAAGACCTGGCCTTTTCTTGCTGACTATCTTCCATCCGTCGCAGCAGTGCTACCAGGCGTTCCATCACATAAATGACCTCGCAGAATCAATTACAGACAAGAGGCGGACGGGTGCACGCGCCAAGCCATGCAGAGAAACAGTACTAAAATGACGTGCGACCCTAGACCCTAGCAAAGTACATCAAAATGCTCTAAAAACGGGTCAGAAGTGAGCATTTCTTGCGCTTTTTACTCTTTACCCACATGCGGTGCAGCGAGTTGCGTAGTTGATGGTCTCTTGGTAGTGGCCACTGTCCTCAGGAAAACTTTGCATCAAGAAAGATACTTTGGAGTCTTTGTTTCAATTAAGCGCAGACTTCACCAACGGGTCAAGCCGCTTCGTGGTGGAACTTCAAATAGACAATGGGGCGACCACGCAAGTCAAAGCCTGGAATCGTCTTCGAGCGCAGGCATTGCTACTGTCTATGCAACCCCACTGCAGCGGTTCTGGCCTCTCAAGTAGAAGCGTCCCAGAGCGCACTCTCGACCAATGGCAGCAGAGCAGCGTCCCGACCGTACATCGCCCAGTACATGGATGTGCTCCTGCGGTACAGGTGCCATTTTTGAAGGCACAAGTCTACACAAGTCTTGTTTTGGCATGACCAAGTGGAAACTGAATGTAATGCCCAAAACATGTATCAGAAATCTCCAAGTTCAGCGGATCACGTAAATCACCTAAATATCGTGGGCTTCTACATCCGCCAGGTGAGCGTCAACATTCCACATGAGTCCAATGCATGACATCTCATGTGTCCTTGCGCCAACGAGCTGTGGCACACACTGCAGTAGCTGCCTGCAAGTGCGCAAGTGCCAGGAGTACGACACTCGAGACGAAGCATCCAATACTTAGAGATCTTAGAGACATTTAAGACATTTAGATTTTAGAGACTGTTGATGGACGTGGAACTGGCAGCCTTATCCACATCCCAGTCATGGACTCGCAGGTAGCGTAGCAAAGTCGAAGGTTCGATGAAATAGTCCATGCCGTCCTGGAGAAGTTGGATGCAAACAAGGGAACCTAACAGAATCAGGAAGGGAAGTGCATGGATGTGAATTATTTTGAATTGGGTGTGGATTGTGTGGCTCTAAGCAATTTGTAGCGGCATGACATGAATGACATGCATGACATGCTGCTCACACCTCGGCCCGGGAAGAGAGCTGCTTCGCAAGTTGCCTCAACCACAGGCGCTTCTGCGACGGAAGTCGCAGGACTCGCCTTGCACGCTTCTCGGTCTAGCTGCTGTGCAAACTCATCGAAATCACAACGCAAACGACAACGAAAAGGGGCAAGCGTGGGTCACAACGACTGCATGCAAATGCTGCAGTGCCGGTTCAGGATTTGCTTCAAGACTCAAGTCACTTCAATCACCACGCTTTCTCCCCTGGAATCAACACTGCGGCTCGAAAGACACAGATGACCAAAGTCAGGTCTGGTTGGCCTTACTTTCTCTGACTTGGCCAAGCTTCCAATGACGATAGACGTGCAGAAAGTCCACGTACTCGAAGCTGTGGTCTGGCAGTGAGAGATCCTGAGGACTTAGATGTAGCTGCTCGGCATACTCCAAGCCTCGAGCCACAAAGAGCTTGGAAATGCACATTGCTCGATTGTTCACATTGCTCCAACCTTGCGAATTCTCGGCCAAGTTGCCAAAGACGCCCTCACCACTATGCGTATTCAAAAAGATGTGAGAGCAAAAGGGCTCTTCATCACCTGGGATGACTCGTACCAACAAAGGCGGCGCAGCTTAGCTCTACAAGACGATTCTTCCAGCAAAGATGTGAAAAGAGGTCGAGTCAAACGATGAAATCCTTGCCCAGTTTGCTCATTGGTTTGCAAATCAGGGATGGGGCGTTTGCCAAGTGACAACCTCCGAAAGATTTCTCAAGGAAGCGCAAGTCAAAGTGCTGTTCCATGGTTTGGGAAGTGTCCTGAGTATTCGGTCAGTGCATTGGCCTCAATTAGGAAATCATCACGTAGCCCTTTGTCACGTACAGCAACTGTCATGTCGTGGATTATTTCTGAAAATCATATGTATACCTGCATTTGCAACCTGTATGCCTATCATAGTGCTACACCGTATCTGATACTCAGAGCTAAAAATCCATGCATGCTGCATGTGTATATCAGAAGTTTAAAAGTGTGATATTTTTGTGTATTTATGTTTTGGTGCAAAAATCAAAACATAGACAGTGTTCAACAAATACTTGAGGAGGAAGAAAGTTCGCTTGTTGAAGTGTTGGTCGAATTGTCACCTGGTTTTAAGCTTAATAACATAGACTATATAATGAGGCATTCCATGGTATTCCCGAGGGTAAACCTGACCAGAATCATGTTGACAAAAGGGTTCTAGGGGGAAAGGGTTTGCTTTAGCAAGATTCAACAATAACAACTTTTGTCCGGCCCAGTGTATACGGTATACTCTCCTCTTCACACATCATTCGGAGGCAGAGCGTCAACATCGGAACAAAGATCCCCAAAGTACCAACACAAAGTTAGTTTTACCACCCTGCAACTCGGCACTGTGCTATGGGCCTGCTGGATCTTGCTGACAATTTGGTAAATTTTTGCAGGCCCCCTTTCACAAATGCTTCTCCAAGCATCTTCAGACACAAAGTTGAACTTGGCCAACGTTACCTCATGAAGGGAGACAACTTGAGGATCAGTCCTATTCTGGCCTTCCATGCCAAAGCTTTAGAGACAAATGACCCCACGAGTCGTGTGGTTAAATGCTTGGCACATGCATGGCACATGTCAGCACGCCTTTCCTTTCTATGACTTGAGTCAGGCCACGGGATCCAGAAAGGTACTGGCTGCCGTGAAAAAACTGTGTAACAGCCACGGTGTATTTACAAAGAAAGCTAGTCCAAGTCGTTCTGGATAATGATCCTGCCGACGAGGGAAGTATATACATGGAAGTACCACACCCCACAGCACACAGTGACCCCCATACATGTGTTTCATGAACTTGTTTGTGAACTGTGTGTAGATTCACAATTCACAAAAACGTCTCACAAACACCACCATTGAAACTAAGCGGGAAAACCACGTTGCTGCGAGATGCCAGGCCCCTCTGGCCTGCATGACAACCATGAGGTCTCGGACAATCGTCAGAGGCACCAAACTGCCAAGTCCAACACCCTCAAAGTCCACCAGCAGCACGAATTTTCGAGCGACTGGGTCCTGCAAAACCATGCAGAAGAGCAAGCAACTACCAGAATACCAATACATACCAGGTATATCATAGTCATCCATAGTCATCCATGATCAATGTTCACAATGACAAAGAAAGAAGACGAGGTGAGGTGTTCATGTTCTTGACTTCGTACGCTAGCCTTCTCTGACTTTGTTTTGAGAATCATAATTTTACCGTCATGAAGATGATATTATCAGCTTCGTGATGCGTCGTGCCCACACGATCACAAGCTAGTTTTGTTTACTCCGACTCGAGGCATATATCATCATGCAAATGTAAATCATGTATCAACTATATGACTATATTCAACTACATTGTTGCTTTGACAAAAATTCTACATTGTGACGGTTGTGACGTGGCTGTTTTCTCACGTCCTCCGGTGAAACCATCAGTTGACCAAGCTTGGCCTTTTTATCAACACACGCAATGGCCTGCAAAACTGCAAAACCCATGAGAAACGCAGGTGGTCACACTGAGTTTTCATCACTTTCTTGATCTGGACTCCTTTCCTTCAAAATGTGGCATGAGGAAATGTTACCAGCCCTGCACATGAATGAAATGCTATGATCTGCTTGCTGCGGAAAGTTTCCACAGCATCTCAGAAAAAGATCCACACCAATGCTTCAAAGATACGCGCTCCAGGCAGTACACCAAGTATTTGACGCCAGAAGGTTCTGCATTAAAACCATCTCTTCCGGGTTTGAAATACAAGGCCGGTCGCCCGAGCTTGTCCTTGGAAGAAGGACGTCGCATTTCCGCAAATTGTCTCTGTCGGCCACACACAAGACAAAATCCAAAAATGAATGAAAGCCCTGTCGAGCGCTTATAATATGTTTTGTCAGTGGCAAAAAAGTGCATCCCGCAATCGCTGAACGCAGAGTAAGAGTCATACCCACGGACATAGATGTTTCCAAAGCTGGCCTCTTGAGCAATGTCTTCTTCACTTTCGCTGGTGAAAATCTTGGAGAAACCAAAATCCTGACCACAAACAGAACAAAGGGGATTGCTGCCCCAAGAAAAACAACTTAAAAACTTCAATGGAGACTTGGTCCTACAGCAGTTCAGCTTGTCTGCACAGCCCTGCAGCGTCTGCACTTAAACAGCTGCAGTCAAGCTACCGTTCGCCAGGTTCCGGTTTTTCTAATCAGCGCTTCAGCCAAATCAAGGTCCCAATTCCTGGCCAACTGGATGTTTGAAATAAAAGGAATGAAATTTAGAACAAAACAAACCCAAATACATCAAATACGGTGTGCACATGCAGTCTAGGTGTGTTTGGTCAATTTCCTTCATTGATCATGGCCCTGTCCCTCTTTCCCTCACAAAGCTCAAAGTGGCGAAGTTCGCCTCGCACGGAGATATCGGACCAATGCCAAGGTGTCATCGTAGAGACCTTCACCTTCAGCCCCTTCTCTCTTCTGCAAACGCTCGGCCAATCCCTCTACGGCAACCTTTTGCACATCCTGCGGGGCGGATTCCATGAAAAAAACTCAAAAATTGCTAAGCACTTAACCCATCTTAACCCCCTGTCCTTTAAACCCTGCAGCTGGCCGATGCCATTGGAAACCATCACCCCAAGGGTAAAGCGTGCTTGCAGAATGCAGAATGGTGCGACAAACAGAGCTGAAGAATTCAACTTGGTTTATCGTGCGTGATGCCCATGATAGCTTTGGAGGGTCCGCCCTGTGGATTTGCAGTCATTGTGAGTCTGGATGGTGCGTGCTGCCTAAAGCATTGAGACAGAAATCACAGAAATCCATTCCGGAGCTTGCAATGCAGCATTACAATTTCCACTTTCAACTTTACGTTGAGGAGAGTTGCATGGGGAAGTCTACACACTGAAGGAAACACTCCGCATCTTAAGGCCCTGAGAGACCCAGCTTTCTGGCCTCGCTCCCACCTCTGTCACGAGTCATGTCCCATCTGAACTTCGAAGTTACCGAGTTTTGTCACATCAACTTGGATCATCTAGGGACCAAGCTGTGCCACGAGCAGCGAGATTTGCGCGTGGGCCCTTGCCTTTCTCTTTGCCTGGTGATTTGCATTGGTATATAACATGGTTGAAGCAACCAGAAATCCAGCTTTACAGAGTTTATATTTCGAAGAAGCTGAGTTGATAAACTTCCGATTTACAGAGATTTAAAGTCACCGCAACAAGGAAAGAAAAGGAGAAAATAGGAAAGGATAGATCAGAAAATTGTTGTTGTTGTGGTTGTGGTTGTGGTTGTTGTTGTTGTTGTTGTTGTTGTTGTTGTTGTTGTTGTTGTTGTTGTTGTTGCTGTTGCTGTTGCTGTTGCTGTTGCTGTTGCTGTTGCTGTTGTTGTTGTTGTTGTTGTTGTTGTTGTTGTTGTTGTTGTCGTCGTTGTCGTTGTTTTTGTTTTTGTGAGCAGGCGGAAAGTCAGGGCTGATGTAGACAAAGTTCTGTATTATGTGTATAGTGTATATATTCAATGTAATTATGTTCATCATCTTTTTGGTGAACATAATCTCTGCCTTCAACTCATTTTGCCGCTTCTCGGCTAGCAATTGCCGCCACTCAGCCATGTACGATGCCTCTCAAACAATACATCTCGATTTCGATGAATGTTGCGACATATCTTGACATATTTTGACATGTTTTTGATTCAGTTCCTATGCGTTCGTGCCCAACTTTGGTGACATCACGATTCTTCAAGACCCGGTTGGATTTATGTACATCAAAAAGGTTCTGGGTAACTTGCCATCAGCCCCTTGGAGCCCCCAAGCCACTGTCTGCTCAGAACACCTCAAGCATTATCAGCTTCAAGGAACATCAAGTAACAAAATCAAAGATTTAGCGTGAAATTAAGTGAAATGCCTACTGTGCTTCAAATGGCATGACGCCGCCCGTGTCTGTGTCGCCCGGGCCGACGGCAGCTTTCGCTCGCCGCTGCGCTCTGATGACATCACGCCTCGGGGTGGTCGAACATTGGACGGTCCTGAACAGTTCTGATCTGTAAAAATCACAGAAAGCATATGAAACATCTCAAGCTGTAAATCGATTACACTATGCATCCCAGCCAAGCATGAAATGATGGCCCAGGTCGGCCACTTAGGGCCTTTCTCCTCGGGAAATCATAGCCAAGCTGCTGTCCCGAGACAGCATGAAAGTCAAACAAGCCCGCATGACACACAGTACAGTAGTAATTGTCACACTAAGTACGGTAAGTACTCTCAAAGAACTTTTCGGTACGTTTTCCAATATGCTGCACGCCCCGCTGAAGTCTTCGGCGTGCTGCTGCACTGCCCATATTCATGGAACAACTAACGAGGACTTGTCATCACTTGTCTTGGGTCGTGGCCCCCAGCTCATTACCGCCTCGCACGTGCATCCGTGTGAAAAGATCTTCCAAACTCCAACACTTTGGCACATAATATGGATGCCTTGTCAAGCGCCGTCAACCTACCACGTCGGCGACCGCCAGCCTGCGGCAAATCACCAAAGGAGCTTCCCAATGACACCGTGAGTTGGCCTCTACATATCTATGCCTTGAACTTTTAAATAACATAACTATCTCGATGTTTCCTTGGATTTACAGTAAGTGAATTTCCAAACAACACGTTTGACAAGTTCAAAGTGAGCTCAATGTGAGATCAAGTGGGGCACAACATGAGCATGACGAGCATAACGAGCATGACGTGAAGTTCTGCCTTGGCCAACTCCAGCCACTTTCCTGCGATGCCCCGGAGCTGCCGCGCCACTTGCTCTTTGGAGTTCTTCGGCAACTGATCCATGGCAGAAATGGTTTCACTAAAGACTGCTTGATGCAAATTGACATTCCCTAAACTCGCCCCGCTGAGCATCGAACCCAATTCGCCATGACTTGCTGGACTGCATTTTTCTTCAGCTTCCGCGCTTCTTCCTATGGATCAAGTCGCTCAAGTCGTTCAATTCGTTCAATTCCTCTACAAAACGCATCTCCGATTCTGAAAAGCCCTAGGTAGGCTAAGACTTGTGCGGCCCAATGATCCAAAGCTTGAGCTTTTGCTGTTTCAGCACCTTGGTGAAAATTAGCCTTGCCACGCGAAGGTCTTGATGGGATGGCACATGGCAGCATCTACTCATCCAGATTTCATCGAGCACACAAAGTTGGGTCTGGGGGGCCAGCGGACACGCCGATCACGCTCTTCTTTAAGGCCTCGAAGAACTGTGAAATCTCCCTTTGTGCAAAGCCATCACCGTGTCACCACAAGCAAAATGATTTCTTGGTGCTCGACGCTCTTCATACAGCTGCCTCTCCTGCTAAACCCAGTTCGCGTCAGCTACATTGACAACCTGAAGCCTGTTGCTACCTCTACCCACATTGCTACATTGACATCTCTCGTGAATGACGAGCTGAACGAGCTCTGCTTACGCCTGCACAAAGCGAGCTTCTGCTCGTTCTTCGGCTTGAGCTTCCTGAAGAAAGAAATCACTTGCCACTGGGAGAAGGCGGAGAAAGGCGGAGAAGGGACAAGTTGCAGAGGTCAAGGCAGCCAGTTGCAGCGAATCTCGAAATTCCCTCTCCAGACCTCAAATGCGACGTAAATCACAAAATGATACAAAATGTCTAAATGTCTTGTGAAATCAGAAAATGCTCAGCGCGACAGCCGATTGAGAATCGTTCGTTCGCGCTGCTGCCTCTCTTCTTTCATTCGTGCCTCCCACAGTTGCCGTTCCTGCAAGGACTTGTGACATGGCCGCTAGGACCAGCAGAGGATTTGGGTTTCTGAGAAGCGCATAGAGACAGAAGGATGCGAAACCGTCAGTCCTTTAGGTGCTTTCTGATGGCTTCTTCTTCAGCCTGGACAAATATTGTTCAATTCTGCCGAGTACTCAACAAGCTCCTCGCTTCGAATTTGTTAATGTGTCAATTGGATGTAGCACTGATGTTTCATCACTGACAGGAAATTTGACTCGTAAGTGCAGAAAGCACTTCACAAAACGTGAAAGCAAATCTGACTGTAAACAAGGCAAGGCTTCTAGATTCCAGATGCACTAAAGTCGGAATAGCATCTGCATCACGTGAGGTAGAGACGCTGGCTGAAACACTCCACTGATATGGTGAATTCTCGCCTCTGCGGCTACTTCAGCGGCTTCTCTTGCAGATAGACTGGCCGTGGTGTCGAGCACACCTTAGGGCAAAGCGCTTGGATTTCCGATTTCCTTTCAGGTTTCTCTGGCAGGTCTTGTTTCACTTGCAGTGTAGGGATGGGCTGGATTATAAGATCATGGGACTCCAGTGTCAGACTTTGTTCGACATGTTTCACAAGCATTCAATTTACTACTCGCATTGAAACCCTCTCGACTTCTTCATCTTGATGCAGCTTGACCGCTATGGTTACTTGAACACCGCTGGGCTCCAAACGACGTTGCTCCATCCTGGAGAACACTGTTGATTAGCTGCTGGCAATGTGGCAACCACATGGATGAGCTCCACAAGACACGAAAGAGGCACAGAATCTTTTCCGCCTCTCAAGCTCATCTTCGAAACCGCGTTGCTCCTGTGCCGAACCCACTTACTTGTCAAGCCCCTCCGGCCAAAAAAAAACAGATAGTAGTGCCATCGTGATTCGCCCTAGTGGTCCAGTGTCTGAATTCGGTGGCTTCTTTGGCACAAATACATACGAATACTATGGACGAAAGACCTTGACTCAGATCGCTACACACTCTACGAACATCACATCACTGTACAATTCTGTATCTACAGACGGATATGAAAAGCTAGGTGCATGTTGCGCACGCCACGCATGTCACAAATTTTCAACATGAGTCCATCTTTGCCAACCCTGCCTCTTCAAGCCGTCTCTTTGCCTTGGTCCCCGTTTCTTTGCCACAACACGTCACGGCCGTCACCCGTGCAAACCCGCCTGTGGCTATGTTCAAAACCTGTTTTACTGTTGGACCTGCAAAAAGTTCTAATACTACTGGCAGTATACCACTCATAGTACTGCTAAAAATGTGGGTTCGTACAATTTCCACCTGCCCCACCTCAGCTGGGGAGGAGTATTACAGTAGGTGGGGCTAAAGAGCTGTTACCACAGAATGCAAACAAATACATACATGTGTGTATCTATGTCAGTTCGCTACTGCCATGACGGGTCTTGGCCACTAAGCGAATCTTGGGTCGCTTGAACAATGAGGAATTGTCTGATGAGCCTTCTTTTCATAAAACTTGTTACACTTGATGACTTGGTATTCTCTTAGAAGACTGGGACCAAAGCCTTCTCCGCTGCAGCTGAGAGTTCTTCACATTGTCGATCCCACCCCTGACAAAAGTTGTTAAAGTCCATCCAACCTTGAACTCCGGTGATCAACTCTACGGACTCTACGGCCACGTCAGCTCAACGCTTTCCTACCGGTGCCGCGGTAGCTCTTGCAAGCCTGCTTCGCCCGAGCGAAGAGATCTTTGGTGGCCTCAGATTAACTTCGTTGAACAGCGAGTTTCAAGCCATTTCCTCTCCTGCTGTCATTCTGCTGTCGCTTCCCTCCTTCAACAGGTTCCCTACACATTGCCGCCAAGCACTGAACATCACCTCAAGAGCTGCTTTGGAGTAGGTTCTTGGACAGCTCAGAACGTTGCTGCAAAGAAATCTGCTGTCCAAGGAGGATTTTCCTCAAAGATCTGTGCGCCCGACATGCATCACTCCGGTGCTCACTCGCAGTGCCACTGAATCACTGCAGGCCCTGGCATCTGTTGAAGCTGACATGCCCAAAAGTTGGGTTCACAACATAGACACGTTCATCAGCAAATGTTCAAATGAGTCACAAAAACTCATCGAATTCAAGAAAGAATCTCAACATCTCAACATTTTCTTCTCTGATCTTCCACAAACTCAAACGCACAACGATCTTGCCAAAACTGCGTTCCCTGCATAAAGATCAAACAAAATTCATCAAAGTTTTGTGCGAACATTGCCTGATGAGACGCTCAATCTTCTTTTCCATGGCTGCATCTTGATGTGCCACACGCCGGGCCAACTCCTGCATCTGGAGCAATTTTCAGGTTCGTGTGAAGACCGATTGAAAATGGCCACACCTGCGTAGGCCCCAAGCAAGAAGGGCTAAGTAAAATTGTATGTTGTAACGTGCATACAGTAGTTCATGCACAACAGGAACCGCTTTTGGGTCAAAACCAAACAACACGTAACCTACTACTACCAATTCACTCCTATTCCCACTGCTACTACTACTACTTCTTCTTCTACTACTACTACTTCTTCTACTACTACTACTACTACTACTTCTACTTCTACTTCTACTTCTACTTCTACTTCTACTTCTACTACTACTTCTACTACTACTACTACTACTACTACTACTACTACTGCTACTACTTCTTCTTCTACTACTTCTACTACTACTTCTACTTCTACTTCTATTTCTGCTACTGCTACTGCTACTGTGACTACCACTACCACTACCACGTAGTACCACCAGGACCACCAGCACCACCACCACCACCACCACCACCACAACCACCAGCACCACCACCACGACTGCTACCATCACCGCGACAGACTGGGAGTTGTCAATCTAAAGTGTTTGACAATCTCCAATCCAGCAGGAAGTCAATGCATCCGCGAGCTTACATAATGTATTGTATAGATATATGATATGTATGTGTATATATATTTTTATATTACGTGTTTATGTGTGTAACAAATTACTGGGAGAGAAAGAGATCCAGAGAGAGAGAGAGAGACCCTCCAGTCTCTTCTCAAGTTTTGGAGATGCATTCGATGTTCTTTTGGAACTGGAAGTAGTTTAACTTTGGAATCATTTATTGATAGATGATTAGGGTCAGGTCTTGCGTCGTTGCAAACCTGGGCCCAAGCGGCCTCATCAGTCATCGCCGCACGACGGATGGGCGGGGAGCCCACCTGCAAGTCCAGAATCACATTGGCAACACAGCGGTGCAAAAACTGCACGTATCTAGTAAATTGTAGTAATCCAGGAATCACAAATCTTCCGAAATCTTCAGCCTCGCGTGATGGACGACTGCCCACTGAATGGGTTGGGCTGACCTGCAGCAGCTATAGATCTTGCATTCATGAACAGTTAGTGACCAATGACTGAGTAGCTGGCCCCATCAACGTACATCGCCCGAACCTGATAACAGAAAGAAATCATGTCACTCACCTCTTTTGGAGTGGCTCGCTTGGAAATGCTAACAGGTTCACGAAACTAGGGAGCCAACAACTGCATCAACCTGGGCCAATCGAAAGGCCCAGACCCGATTTCACACCGGTACTTACGCGTTACACCAATTCATGCGGAAACAATAAAAGCATATAAAAGCAACTAGCACAAAAGAATCAGGAAACGGAACAGCTACTATTCCACCATCTCTCTCTATGTATGTTGTTTTCCGGGGCTGCTACAAGACAAAGGCTTTCTCGGACATCCAGGCTGTAGCTTCTGTCTCGATCGAAGTGACGATAAATTTCATAGAGTTGCTCCTCACGGCATCAGTTTCGATCTCTGGCATCCTGCCCGGGCCTGACTTCCGAGGTGATTTTTCCTTTTACTTGACATATCTTTATCATTTGACCCTCATGTGCATAGTTCACATGATTCCATGACGTCGCTCTATCATCATACGATAGCTCTATATTACCATGATAATTTGCATATACCTTATGACATCATGGCAATTATGTATGATTATGTTCTACACAGATATCTTCACAATTCGAAAATCTCCTCAGAAGGGACGACCAAGTTGTAGTGCTGCAAGACCTTCAGCTTTCAAAAGGAAACGAGGCGCCACACAATGTTTGAAAGGAATTCACTTGGCTAAATGTGGGGAATCTTTGCTGCATGATTGCTCGGGTCAATGGGTCAATGGTGGCACCTGGCTGATGAACCTACGGATCTCGCCCTCATTCCATGTGAGCTTGCCATTCCTGGAGAGCTTGTCATTCCGATTCCAAAAACTCGTCCTACAAGCTGCCTTTTTTACGTGCCAAGTGGAAATTCTGCTGGGCCACTTAGACAAAATGCCAAGAAGGATTGTCCGTCCCCAAAAAAAGAAAGTGCAAATTAACGACAATGGAAAAAAGCTGGGCCAGGAAAGCACGATATGGAATTTCATGGAATGTCTACAAAGCGTGTGATACATCATACATGTGCAAGAACAGGCAAACGGCCTGTCAGCATCACATTGCTTGAAGAGCCTCATGGACTCCTGAAGACAACAACACAAATGAATGCAAATGTCTGTGGGACTGTGTCGTGTCGGCGTGCAAATGTCTGTGGGATATAGAACCTTTAAGGCACGCTCAACAGGGCTGCAATCGTCTCTGCTCAAGTTTGGACCTCCATGGACCTCCTACCTTCGCAAGACCCCAAGACCATGCTGTCCTTGAGAAGCTCTCCGCTTTCAATGGCCGCAACCATCCTGCGGACAGTGCATCTAAAGTAGACTCAGTAGACATGCTGCAATGCTTGAGTTTCCCTTTCAAGATGCCCAGCCTGGATCTGTGCCGGGAATTTTGGGAAAGGACCGGCTTGATGTGAGCAGCCAGCAATTGCAGATTCACGGGCCTACAGTGCTCTTGGAATGCCTAATCCAATGGACTGGAAGCTCAAGGATATTATTTCCCTAGATTCTGGGCTACCAACTCGGTCCCACCATAGTTGACCTTAGCAATCGCAACGCATGCAGCAAGTGGGAAGCTATTTCCTTTCCTTGGCTAATTTATGCTGCTTGCATCTTGTTGCTGTAGGCAATCTTAAGATTCTTGAGGAACTGGCTTCCACCGCCATGGCAGGTGGCTGAAATGAAGTCAACCATTCTTCTGCCAAAGAGTACCTTTGAAACACGCATACTTGCAACATGTTCAACTAGGAACAGTCCACACAACGTTGGAAGCCCATTGAAACACCGACGGGCGCACGAGGACGCCTTTGGAGGCGACTTTGGATAACCCTGCAAGGCATTGGATAGCATCGGAATCAAAATGTTAAGGTCCAAATCTACGGGCTGCCCATACACCGCAAAGAAGTCATGAGCAAGCTCTCCCCTAAGATGAGATGCTCTCCGACATGATTCTACCTCCATGCTTCCAGGAGCCTAAATCAAGGGGTGGATAGGACACGCTTGAATATTGTGTGAATCATAAGCGGATCATTACCTTCTATCACTGGGATCTGGTCAGGCTAGCAGCCTGCGGAGACTGAGCCAGAATAATCGCACCTTGGGTTGATCAAATATCAAATTTGTTTCTCTTGCGCTTCATGGATTCACTTAGACTCAGGCGAGCGAGTGCATCAACCAAACACAGGCCTTCTTTTGGTTCCAAACCTCCAGACTATCAGAATATCTCTTGACACACGGTGAGGTTGTTGAATGTTGCTGGCTTCTCGGTCAGATTCTGAGGTGACCCCACAGCCATTGCGATTCGAATCGAATGCTTGAAACCTAACGAGACTGAAGCGCGTGACCGCAATGCAGCGCTTCCCACACACGCTGCGAAACTCTGCCAGTTGAGGCTGGAGCAGACTTCTAATTTGCTCCTGCAAAGCGAGGCCATTCCAAGACATTCCAAGTAGTTTTACATTTTTTACAAGAACCTCCAACCTGAAGAAACGGAAATAAAGCATGGAGATGCATGCTGGGCCTGACTAGGAGGCACCAAACCTTGTTGCTCAAAGACCTGCAATATCATGCACAATTGGTGCAGCCACCGACGAAACCATGATCTGAATTTCCAACTAAACCTGAATTTTGAGCATCATCACCTTCTCCCTTGTTTTTGCTGTCATCATCATCAGTCACAATCAATCAATCAATCAATCAATCAATCAATCAATCAATCAATCAACCAACCAACCAACCAAGCAATCAATCAATCAATCAATCAATCAATCAATCAATCAATCAATCAATCAATCAATCAATCAATCAGACTTCTTTCCCCTGCCTTGGAGATGAACACGTAGACCTCTCCATGTTCCCATGTGAGGTATCCCTTCCTGCAAATCAAAGGCATGGTCGGCATGGATCAGCATCATCGGCACGACATTTCTGCCCAAGCCCCGTTTCGCCCACCTCTCTCGATCACAGTGCTGGAAAATCTGCAGCGCTCCCTGCCACATTGAAAGCATCGATGAAACTCTGCAAGCCCCAAATTCGGCAGATCTGAGAATCGCCGTCCGCTTTTTGGCTTCCTTGTGTAGCCGGGTTCTAGATTCAGAGACCTTGTTTCGGCCTGATATCGTACAGCATGTCATTGTTAACTCAACATTGGAGCTACATTTTGGGCGGCCAGTGATGACATGCATCTGAAAACAAACGTCGAAAATCTCTACGTCTAGGTCGGTCTATCCGTCTATCCCTCAAGACGAGGGCTCGGTTCCCCCGCCGCACGCAGGTTGCGCCGCCGCAAGCCCTCAAGGCTCCCGCTGCGGCCATCGCGACGGCGGAGCTCCAGGCGCTTCAAGCGAGCGCTCCGTGACTCTCGTGACGGTGGTCGCTCTGGCGCGTGGCGCAAAACCTGCAGACGAATCTGAAGGCATCCAGCAGAACGGACACAAAGACCTGAACGATTTCGAGGAAGTTGATACTCATCAGAAGCGACCAAATCAGGCGCAGCTAAAGGCACAAAGGCACCACAAAAGCTGGCACTCAGACGTTCAGACAAATTTCCTCGAGGAGCCCAGAGACTTCCATTCAAATTGTAACTGCCTGGCTCGCGTGGCAAGTCTATAAAGGTGTAACCTTCTAAGAACTGCCTTTCCCACCCATCCACCCGCAACACTTGGAAAACCAGTCTTGGCGGTATAGGATCTGCAAGATCTGTGGTTGTAGTGTCCACCTCTTTCTGATCCAAATGAAGCTCCAAAGGATGATTGAAAACATAGCTCCGCTTCGATGAATGTGACCCACAATGAGAGGCACAATGAGTGCACATCATGTCCCCATTCCATGGTTGAGCATCGAAATTCGTTGGTATCTCATCATCCACTGCAGTATCTGCGAAATCCCATCCCCTTCGTGGCAAAGAGACTTGACATGTGGCATAGTAGTATGGCCGCCAGAACAAACTCGTCAAAGATATGGGTTTTGAGGAACGAAATAGAGCATCTCTCAAGCAATTTCGCAGATCCTCTTCAGGCTCTGGATTTCTTGGTCCATCTGGCTCATAAGCTACGATCTCACCAACGTAAGTGTATCTGGCTGGACGGGTCATCACTGATTTACTCAACTTTTTTCTTGCCTGGGTCCGGGTCCGCACATTGCCATGAATACCTAACGGTCTTCCTATTCGGAAACTGCGGATCCTCTTTGAGAATAAAGAGCTAAGGCATGACACTGCTATGACATGATTCATAGGTTCAGCTGCAACCCGCTTCTTCATCAATCGCGCAAGCAAGTAATTTGATGGCAATCCACAATCCTCTTGATGTCTAGGGAGCAAATGACTTGGCCTTGAGCAATGACATGTTTTCGAGCGACGACTTGATCCTGCCATACATTGGTGCATGTAAGTAATACGTAAGTAATGATAAGTACGGCCGCATGGCCCAATGGACGGTAAACGCTCACCAAACAAGTCAAGTCCTTTGTAGGTGCTGCGCATTCACATCTGCTGTGTGTGTGAAATTCATTGAGAAGTTGGTGATGTCCAAAGGCCTGAGACTTCGGAGACTAGAGGGTCTGCTGCAAAGTTTCGAATTTCGAGAAATCGTCGTAGAAGAGTAAACTTAGTAAACGCTTCATACACAGCGCAAGGAGTTCGACATTTTCTTGCCAGCTGAGCACTGGACGGTGCACCAGGCGTGTAGTTAAGACGGGTCTGCGAAAGTAGTGGCACCTGATGCAAAACTTCAACCGCGCGACTTGCTGCAAATGTTGCATCTTCTGATTTCTGGCCTGGTAGCTATTGATCCACTCCTGCGCCAAACGGATCCTGCACTGCTGTCAGATCATATTGATAGCAGAAATTGATGTGATGTATATATAATATGTATATTATATAAACAAATTTATAAATGTGCGTGCAAGGGTTTGAAGAAATAAAAGGGTGTATAATAAGGGGCCTTCGAAAGGATGATATGTGACGATAGGTGGTTTTTTTTTGAGGCAACTTCGCAATCCACTGCATTGTCAGGTCCGAGTAACAAGATCAGCACTAAGACGCCAACCCTCTGCCGTGTGGCAGAACTGGAGCCTAAGTCTCACCAGCCTAACCTGTCTCACTTGTCTTACTCCAAATCTCTTTTCTGCCACAGTCTTTTCCAAGTCTGGTCTTGCCTTCTGCCGCTTGTGCTTGTCAAATGTTTCACCTTAAGAAAAACTCCTGGCTTGAGGTCCCCACGCCACTCCCTACAGGAAGAGCCTCGAACACAAATGGTAACTTTGCCACAAAAAGTGGACGTGCGAGGCTGTGGGTGGCCGCGAACAGTGGCTCGAACGAATCATATGAATCTCTCT
>DF241470.1:0-79396 GCA_000507305.1 Breviolum minutum Mf 1.05b.01
AAAAAAATATATATTTATTCATTTTTTTTTTATCTATAATATTTATTTAAAATAATTCATATATATATATATCAAATAAATAAAATACATATAAAATATCTAAAACCAATATCATTTAATATTATTTTTGTGATACCAATTAATGTTTGAAAATTTGTTTTTGGACTTCAATGTGGTCCAACTCCCACTGCCTGGTCACAGGTTTTTTTTTTCAAATTGCACTTTAAGTTGTTTGAAAGTGGAATTATGTAAGTTCCCTGTGTCTTGATTCCATTTAAATCGGCGCGAACATCTTCATGAAGTTGCAACTTCCCCGGAGATGATTTCTGAAACCTTCACTCAGATTCCAGGATATCAAGACCACTAGGTCTCAACGGAAAAAAAACACCCTCAGAATTGGGAAGTGTTTAAGGAAACCATCACCCAGAATCAGGAAAAAATTACCAAAAAAAACACCCAGAATTAGGACATGTTCTGAGAAAAAAATCACATGGCAACAGTTGTTTCTTGGCCTTTCGCCATTTTTTGACTTGACTAGCATGCCATTTTCCCAAGGCGACAGACCTGGATCTGCATCATCTTCGCAAAGGTGTGGTAATCCTAGGTCAACAACAACAACAACAACAACAACAACAACAACAACAACTACTACTACTACTACTACTACTACTACCTCAAAATAAGGTTTTAATAGGCACCATCCAGATTCTCAGATGTGTTGAACCTGCTCGGATTTCAGCTGTGTGTTGAGTCGGTAATCCCATCGCTACCTCAAGAGCTTTGGTCTCAAAAGGGACTAGTTGGTTCATAATCCTATTATAGTTGGAAAACATAGGAAAGTACCCTGTTTTTTTAAAGGCAACTTATGGATTGCTGTTTTTTTTTTCAGAGTCAAAGTTGTTCTGGACATTTTCACATTGACAACGGCTGGAAATTTCTGGGGTACAGGTACAGTTGGATCTAACCACCCATCATCCAAGATGCAATTTTCCTTGTCATCACCATGTCATCACATGACCCGAGAAACTCTCAGCTAAGCCTTCATTTACCCCGATGGCATCCTGGATGATGGGTAGATCCAACCTTTTAAACCTCATGATGAAACCTTGGAGGTTTCCGGGTAGCGATCGGGCAATTGCCCGATTTTTTGAAGAAATCCCATCTTCAATCACTTAAAAAAAGTATCAAACTCCTGTAAAAGTTGTGACAATAAAAATAGACAAAAAAGGAAGTATTATCATCCAACCTTAACTGATGAAGATTTCTTCCATCATCATTTCTTCTCACTTCCCACCTGCCAAGGATTGCAACCCGCTTGGACCCAAACCGTCTTGTCCAATAGTGACTTGAAAGGTTTCCACTCAGCAGCACCACTCTCCTGTAGCGACTTCAAGAGAGTTAATATTGGATTTCTACATTATTCTGAAGCTCTGGAAGCTTTTCTTTATATCAGGCAAAATGGAAGGGACTAATCTTCAAAAGTGGATTCTCGATATTGTAATTTGTCTTTCTAAGATCTACAAAATGACTTCATTGTTAGCGCCAACTTTTGTTGGCGGGAAAACAAAACCTTAGGGTGCGTCACTTGTTTGGGAAAGCTTTGCCTCTTTCCTGTCAACCACATTTTTGTTGGCCTTCTCCAAACTCATTGATGGACAAAATCCTACTAGCCATGCTATAAAATATAGTCAGTCTCTAGAATGAACACTTTTCAGTCCAACGCATTCCAACTAAAAACCCTGCCTGCCTACTTCAACACCCAAATATTCACGCTCCTCAAAACCAGGCGACTGCTTCTTACCCTACGAAAAAAAAAACCTTTTCCAACTCCAAGGATGGCGCCTGAACGTATTGCAAGGCTTCCAAAAAGTCGCCTTCCGAGGCGCCTTGAAATTGCAGAAAGGCCTCCCCAAACGGCGAGAGACCAAACGGCGAAAACGCCAACGCCGAGCCAAAAGGTGGGGAAAGCGTTTTTCATCAGTTTCACCGGAGAAGAAACCCCGTTTTTTAGTGATGAAATCCCACAACAGAAACCGTACGGGTAAGGTTGTTTCTAAGGCAAAAAATCTGGGAAATTCTACGAAATTTTTGGGATTTGTACCAGCCAATACCGAAGAATTGGGAACTAACATGAATATTCATAGCCGAATCATGGCCAATCCATTCCACCAACTTATCCAATGTTCTATGCATACGCTGGCTTCAGGGTAACCCCGGCAACAATGGAACTGGCCTCCACATGCTGTTCCAGAAGATGAACGAACTCTTGATGAATGGTGGTATACCTGAAGGTGCAGGGATCCCATTTCCCGGATCCAAAATAAGCTACTACTGAATTGCCGGCGCTTGAGGGTCCAGAACATATCTCAACTTCGAAGTTGACTAACCATGACTCACCCAACTTTTCTGACAACAAAAACGACAAAAAGGAAATTCATCTTCCAAGAATCCATTTTCAGGTGCAACTCGTTAGTTTCAGGGAGGGTAGTGATCCGTTTTTGTTTTTTACCTGAAATGCTAAACATCAGTAGTGTATACGTAAACAAATTGGATGTCCGGTGAATTTTCGTCGAAATTTTGCAGACCTTGGTAGGGGTTGATCGATCAAGTCACACGCATCTCTAATATGGATCCATCTAACATACTGTTGATGGAAGAAACCCTGCACCAGTTGATATAGTAAATATCCATTATGTAGAGGGTTTCATACATCCCAGGTGGTTCGCCGGAGTTCTGAACCATCAACAGTAGCTGGGTCTAAGTCAAGAGGGTCCCATAGTTGAAGCCGAAACCTGCTGGTAATTGTTCGCAAGATTGCAAATGCTAAGAAACCAGACTTTAAGGTTTTTTTTCCGCCAAGTCTTTTTGAAATCTCTACATCAAAGAAAGCTGAGGTGAATGGACAATCCACGAATTTCATCAACCTTTTGGAATGAAATCACTGATAGTTGACAAAAAGAACGTCTCCATACATCTCTTTAAAAAAAAACAGGGGCACCTTAGTCCCTTCCCTCTTAGTCTCCCCTTTTCCCACCATTTGTTTGTTGCCCGGGGATTTTTTTCCGCAGACTGAGAAGCCCAAACTCCAGTCTGTGTTCTTCACCTCATCAAGGGTTAATTTTGGGAGGTTTGTGTATGGTTAGATCCCCCAATACCATGGGACTACAGTATGTATATCTATATACCTATACATGAATGGTTGATTTATGTATGGGTTTTCATGTAGGTAAATATACCATACACCCTGGAAGATTAACGGCTGGAACTTACAAATCACCCATTTGGAAGGGAAAATTATCTTCCAAACCTCCATGATTTATGTTCCATGTTAATCTTCAGCGGTGTAAATGGATGCTATCGGGCCCGATATCACCAAGGGACGTCGTTTCTCTTTTTAAAAAAGAATTGCGGCACTGGTTTTTAGGGAAG
Source organism: Breviolum minutum Mf 1.05b.01 (assembly GCA_000507305.1). Classification (NCBI taxonomy): domain Eukaryota; class Dinophyceae; order Suessiales; family Symbiodiniaceae; genus Breviolum; species Breviolum minutum. The sequence goes on from DF241470.1 coordinate 3,430, forward strand.
CTTTGGAGGGAAGCAACAGGGAGTTCGAGGTTTTTTCAGTCAGGAGTCTTTCTAAAATGCTGGTGGTCATTGGATGTATAGAGATGTAGTTGATCAATAATGGAGTTCTAAGATTGATACTGTTGATGGTTCAGAAATCCGGCGTTCACCAGTTGAGGTTGGTATATAGTTTATCCCATTATTTACAGCGTTTTATACATCCCAGGTGCAGGATTTCTTCCATCAACAGTAGTTTTGTAGCCACACCGCATCGAATCATATAAAATCACTATCAGTCCATCGGTTGATCTTGAAGAGTCAAGATTAAGTTAGATATTGTCCATCTGACCATCTACTGTATCAGTATCTGACCATCCGCTGCATAAGTTTGAGAAACACTTGGAGAATAGACTGGACTCCCAAAAAGTAGAGCTGTCTAAGTAGAAGGTCAACCCACTTTTTGTTCAGACTCTGCTTGTCAAAATGAAACATCCTCCACCAAGTTCCTCCAACAAAAAAAAACACATCCGCTGCAACCATGGATCCATAGCGGTTACTGAGATCCTCACAAACTGCCAGATCTGCAAAGTGATGACAATGTTCATGGACAAAGCCCTTGCAAAGCTGGTTTTTGCAGATGCCCCTCAACGATGTTGTATGGACTGACTTTGGATGTATGAAAAAAGGAGTTTAAGAGATCAAAGGACAATGCATGGATATGCAAGGACATGAATTGGACAATATGAAATGGAACACTATGGCGAAGCAAACATTGGTATCGGTATACCTGTATCTTGGTCAAAGACTTCAACTACCGTCAATCTCCAATAGGGGGAATCATAGCCATCAATGCAATAATAGTATATAGGGGAGGAGGGTATATCCGAACATACACTTATGCATGGCATTCATGTTGGGATAGGATCCCCTCATCAGGGATGCCAGAATTTCCAGCAGATTTGCTGGAAACAAACTTCCCCTAAAAGGCAGAGCTCAAAACCCTCATGAAATCAAACAGCAGTTTTCTTCCGGGACCCAAAAAACCACAAGTGGATGTCCATGAAGGCCCGAAAAGCTCTAAAAACGGTGTAAAACCAGTGATTTGATGATGATCTAGATTCTAGCTTCCCGGATCCCTTGTGAATCCCAGGGTTTGGTGAAAAGCCCCCGAAGATATACCCCCCTCTCGTAAACGATCACATAGCCGCTGGCTGGAATATCGGCCATGTTCAAATCCGGAAAAATACATCGACTCAATCTGGGTTGATTTTTTTCCAGCCAACTACATTAGTTTGACCGGAGACATACCGGAGTGTATATTTCGGAAGCCCCCAAGTGGTGGGTTTCCCCAAAAAAAAACCAACCACCCCAACCACCTGGATGGATTGCATCACATGTGGACAACGTTGAACATATTGCAGAAATGAGCTCGCGAGATCCATTGTCCTCGCCTGATTGGGCTGTCGGAAGGTGGTTGGCAGATAGTAACTGGCAGACTATGATGCTGGGCGGGCTAGGGACGTAATGACCTGTATGGACATGACATGATATTTTCCTTGGCATTTTTGATTTTTTGTTTAATATAAGCAATTTATATATTGGGATCATCCAAGTACAGGGGTGTTTCTCGAACAAAATGACAGGCATCACGTGCATTGAAATGAATGGCTAGGAAAACCAATCCCATGACGGATCCATGAGACGATTGTATATTTACCTACATGAGCCACGAAAAAACAACTCTTACTTTCCATTATACTGGTTGTTTGATAGGGATCCTTACAATGGTTCATTATAATCCCCATTTAACTGGGTAGTATAATCCCCTATCCTATATACTCTAAACAACTATAGGGTTTGTTCATTGCTCATAAAAAATACCATAAATTCAAGCCATTCATGCTAGGTAAATGGTACCATTTATCCATGGCATGCGGTCATGGGAACGGATTTGGGGGGATTGGCAACTCCTTCCACCCAACCAGGAATCAATTCCACCTCCGTGTGGGCTTCGCTTGCTTCTTCAGTCATGGCTGCGGGAACTTCTTCCGCGTGAAACTCCATGGTTCCAAATTGGTGGCAAAACGAGATGTGTCAATTTTGTTGCCCTCCAAGACAGGGAGATGTTGATGTTAAGATGTTGTTGGTGCTTTTTTGTTGCTGGTTTTTAGAAAAACACCAAATGGTGTGGAAAAATTGCAACGTCCAAATTATATCATATTGTCATTTTGATTCAAAAAAGACTTCCCCCAAAAAGTAGGTCTTCCCTGAATGCCAAAAAAGCCCAAGTTAGGGCGGTCAGCTTTTGGCGACGATGCGTCGTGGCCTCTGCCGGGTATCTGCTATCTTCATTGTGTGATCATGTGGAGATTTCCCCAATCCATGCGCCTTGTTGGGTCGTGGCCGAAAACACTGGGTTTTCCCTTTTGGAATGTCGTGCCCCGTGAAGTTCGTTATTCTTTTGGGTGCCTTAGGAGCCAAAAAAACATCTACGCTCAGCGTTTTAGAAAAACATTCCCCCAGTCATTGCGCAGGTTTTTTTCATAGCACAATATAAGAACCCTCAAGTTTGGTTCAACAAAAAAACCACCCGAAGTAAGGTGTCCAAGCATTTCGAATCTGCACTGAAACAGCTTCCACCGAGGTCTGGGGGGTTTGACCGCCGCCTTAGCCAAGGTTTCGAGCCTTTAGCTTCAACCATAGCTTCAGGGCTGGAAATCATGCGAACTTCGTACATAGAAAATGGTGCAAAAATGGTCCAAAAATGGTGCAATTGGCTTAAGTTCTGCCCAATTTTATCATGATTCCCTCACCCGAACCTGATTTTTTCCATCGTTTTTTGTTTGGCGAGGGAGGAGGGCTGAAGTCAGATTCCTTTTCCGCAAAACAAAAGACACCTGCAAAACTGCGGATGCTTGGTCACTGGCATCGTCGTTTCGTCAAAGTCAAGGGATTGCCCACCTTTTTTTGTCTTCTACTGTTTATTTGGACCATAGATTTAGGACTCCCGAAGCCAGGCAAGCACCTGTGAGGTTTCATGTTGTCGCAGTGATGATGTCATCATGATGTGATTTGAACGTCACGTCCCAAAAAAACAATCACCGAATCTTCCCAACCATCTTTTCCTTCGACCAAAAGGGGGGGAAATCCTGTTGTTTAAGGCAAACATTATGACAATTTACACCCTAGAAATTCAACATAATTAGATACCACAAAAATGGTCATCCCTAAGAATTTTGACCTCTCCTATGGAAACACCAGACCCCTAATGACACCCCTGGGGCCTTAAAAGAGGTGGTTTTGACACCCCGTGACATCCCATGGAGCCTAAGGGTGTTTGAAGCCAGAGTCACCTCTTCCAACCGGCAGCAGTGAGATCCTTTTTTTCTAATATATCTTGGAGCTCAAGATAGCCCTCAGCTTGGCGCTTTGGACAGCTTGATCATAAGTATCGGACCTCCGAGGCGTTTTTTTGAAAACGAGGTGATCCAATTTCACCGGTTTCAGTAAAAACTAAAACCTTCAAGGATGTATGTTTGGTTTCAAGATCTATTTTTTCTATTTTCCAAAAACAAACTCACATAATTAAAGAAAATGCTTAGTAAAACTGTGGAATCTATATATAACAAATAATTGCTCAATTTGTATGGGTTTCAACGGCTAAACTGTTCAGCAGATGTGACCACTGGGGCTTTTGGGTGCACTGAGGGTCCAACAGTGCCGACTGCTCTGCGGAACCTCGATTCTTTTCTCCCCCGGCACAGGCACATAGGTTGTGAAGGGGATCGAATCATGCAACAACCTCCAAAAAAAAAGGAGTTTCAAGAGGAACATCATTGAACATCTAATCTACTGTCCAAAAAATATTACTAGTTGGTGGTTTCAACCCATCTGAAAAATATTAGTCAAATTGGAAATCTTCCCCAGGTAGGGGTGAACATAAAAAATGTTTGAAACCACCACCTAGAAAACTTGTTCATTTTAACATTTTTAACTATTAAGCCAAGCAAATTGGTCGAGCTTCGCACTTCTTGCAAACCCGTTCGGATGGACTGCACCTGGCCCCGGGATTGTGTTTTTGATCACACCGGCGGATCGGAACAGAAAGGGGATGCCTATCTTACACCCCGAAAACGAACATAGAACCTGAAAATACCCTCTTGGAAAAGGAGAAACAACTACAAACCACCAATTTTTGGGTTCCATGTTAAATTTCAGGGGTGTATAACTGTAATATAACTGTATATCTTTTCATATCTGAAACCTATCTGGATAGAAACATCATGCCAAACAGGTGTAACTCTATAGGGGGTGTAGGTATCAGTGATATACCTGGTTCTCTTGCCATTCTTTCTATGCATTCAAACAAGCGCAATCATCTCAAGTGGGACTAACGACTAATAGTGTGAATGAAACCTTGACCGGCAAAATAAGGAGAGGACTGACTTTACATACAGATTGGGTGTGGTCCCCCTCCCAGTTTACAGTGGCCACCAGGATTATGACATCTTTAGCATTTGCCACTGTTACTGGGAGCTGGCCACAACGCAACATATAATATAGATGGAACATTCAAACACAAATACTAGATATATATGTATACCTGGAACCCAAATTGACCCAAATGTCCCTTGTTTTGATTGGAAAAGACCTTCTTTTGGAGGCAAAACAAAGGACAAATGGGTTCCAGGTATACATACTGTATTTCATGTCATGTATGATACAGTATTCCGATATACACAACATTGGCAGTACAGAAGGAACACATCAAAGAATGTCAAAGGCATGCAAAAAAAGTGAATACAACATTGAACGAATAGAAATAGGACAAAAAGGAGACCAATTCAAAAAATAAAGCTGCATGTTCAGAAATGGCAAATCACACATAATGACACAGTGCGGACGGAGACACATGTAATCAATAGAAATAATCAACAATCAATCAAGCAACGAATAAACAAACAACTGGAAAGAACCAGCAACCAAAAAACAAATACTAGGCTACAAAAACAAAAGAAACACAAAACAACAAGCATGGAAACATGGAAAAAACAGTCTGTCGATGGATGAAATCCTGCACATGTTTGAGGGTGGTAGCTTATTCCACTACAGAGGGGGATAAATCCCAGGTGGTTGGCCGGATTTCTTCAATCAACAGTAATCGTTTAGAAGAGAGAAATCAAAAAGCAACAAAACATTCACTACTTACCATGCGATTGAAATGACGAATCAAAGACGAATAGGAACCAGTGAACTTATGCAAAGAAAAACAAAACTAAAACAAAGTCAACAAACCAGTGCGAAACAGATTCGCTGTATTATCATACATACGAGAATACAAGGAAGGATTGAGACCGTAAATGGCCAGAATATGCCGGAATGCCAATGCATAGTACAAGCATCTACAAAACCACCAGCACAACCGGCATCTATAATCGTTTTACCTGAAAGAACATCCAAACAGCACCCAATTGTGACAGCGGACATTCACACACCTAACGAAGTCTTCCAGAAAAAAACAACTTCACAAAAACCTCTCTTAGTCATAGTGGAACTGAACCACCCCCGAGTACATAGATGTGAAGGATCAACCTGGTGGTAGCTCCATCTTTCTACCTGGAACCAATGTGTCCTCTATTTTGTATGTCAATGTGGGTTCCAGGTAAAAACCCCGAGAAAAGGGTATTCCACAGAAAGTCCAGTGGGTGTAAGGTTTCGTGTTCGATGTGTCAATATCAAACTAGAAGCCAATTAAAAAAATCCATCAAAGAAATTCCTATCAAACAAAAACAACATTTAAAACACATTTCTGTTGGGGATTGGGGAGGGTGGGGTTTTCCCTAGTTCAGAGACATGCCCCTTTTTTTTGGAAAAAAACAACAAAAAAGTCGGCCCTTCGGAACTGCCACCTTTGCCACTCCTTCCGCTTCCAAGGTGGCTGACACTGCAGTGGCGTGCGAAATAGCCTTGGTGGGTGATCCGCATGTGGGGGCAAGTAGGTTGCCTGTAGTTAAATTACCCTTACCCGGGAACTAACATATCATGGCAACCCTTAGGGAAAACCCTGCCAAAAGTGAAGCTTTTAGTGGGCTAGATTTAAAATCCCACTAAGCTCAAAGGACCTAAGGGAATAAGGCTAATCTAAGATGTGCCCAGTAACATATACCCTAACCAGGGAACGACACTTTTGAAGATGTTCCGAATTTCCTCAGGTCAAATATGTTAGTTTCCAGGAGGGTAGTTGAATTGATGATTGGTTTGTAGTTTCGCCGATTTGTTGGGTCAACAAAAAAGCGGCTTGGTGAGAAGCAAGCGCTTCAAAACCCCAATGAAATTCCCATCTGGATATCTGCTTCCGAAGTAATCCGATGTATGGGAAGTTGCACCTGGATAGCTTCCCAGGTTTTCCAGAAGGAAAAAACATCGAGAGATTCCATCAACTGCTTGGTGGTTTCAACCAACCCATTGGAAAAAATGGCGCAGTCGTCAAAATGGGATGGATTTATCCCCAAGTAGGGGTGAACATTTCCGAAAAAAAAAGTAGGACTGCCACCACCTAACTAGTTCTAAATGGGGTTAAATATTTGGGCATGTTTTGTCCCCACTAAGAAATCAGGTTGAGACATTTTTGCCATCCAAAATCATCAGCCGAAGTCGTCGTCAAGCGTCATAACCAAGGGCATGAAGCTCCAGGAAGTCATAAGCTGCTTTGTCCTGGCCGACCACTCGACATGTATCGATGGGGATTTTTTTCACCTGGGAAACTGCCCAGTTCCTCCCCAAAAAAGGGGATTCTTATAATTGGTTTCTGATATTCCCAATTTGTATAACGTAGAATCCCCAAAAGGTAAGCCAACCAACCAGGGTTGTTGGTGCTCAATTAACCATCCCATAGGATCCATGTATGGTATATTTACATGAAAACCCACAGAAAATCAACCAATTCATGTAGGGTTTATTTCACCGTTCGTCCCATGGGATGGTATTTCGGCAATAGTTTCATCTGCAAACAATTCCAAGAAGAGCCGCTGATTGAAGAAACTGCAACGTTCCGTTACTCTTCACGATTTGATCACCTCAAAGACACCCATTGGCCCGTACATCTCTGGGGTAAACAATTCGGATCTGTATGGATGCTACTGTTGAAAAATGGGATGAGGCATCCCAACGTTCCCGAAACAACGAAACTGGTCAAAAGTTTCAAGTGTATTTTTCATGATCACATCCTGGAAATTCTTAGATTGGATGCTAAAAACGATGAACCTTAGACAGGTGGTATTTCCCATGAATTCTGGCCATTCTTTGTTTATTTTGGTCTCCACCCCTTCACTTTCAGCCACCTTTTTTGTTTCATGGCATCTTTGGGGGAAGATTCCCTTACTAAATGGAGCATCATTTGGATGCAACCATGTGCAGCTTGTCACTTGATGTTACTTGATGTTGCGAAAGAGTTCAACCACTGGAATTATGGGATATCAGAATCCAACTGGATACAAAATTCTAGCCAGACAAAAAAAAACACAAAATCATTCACTCGGAAACATCTTTGCAACATGAACAGAAGCAAAACAACAAGGAAGCAAGCATCAAACCCATCATTTCATCCCTATTACCATCCAGAAAAACCCACCAAAACTTATCCAAATGCAAAATCCACTCATTACCATCCAAAGAAAAAAAAACTATCCAAAATGATGTGTGGTTCACACCCAGTTACCTCTTCCTCGTGTTTTTGTTTCCTGCTTTTTTGGGGGACCAGTTTTGTATGACAAAACTTCGCCTGTGATCCTGTGAGCATTTGCTTCGCTACACGGATGTAGTAGCTGGCGCCTTGCGGATCCAAAATACCAACATGCCAACGGGAAAAAAAACTCCCCTTGGTGACTATATACTACCCAATGAAATAGGGAACCATTATAATTAAGTTTATACGGATCCCTATTAAACAACCAGTATAGTGGAAAGTAGGATGGTTTTTTTCGTGGCTCATGCAGGTAAATATACAATCGTCCCATGGATCCGTCATGAGATTAGTTTCCTACCCAAAAGTACGCATTTTTGTCGGGACAATTTGTGGATTGAAGACAACACCTATCAGGTGATTCAAACCGCGGCCTTTTTATCCCTTAATTGGAGGTCACTTTTCACCCCTTAAAAGGTCATGTTTTCACCATCCCAAAAAAGTCAGGGTTTACATCACCAGGGGGAGTTTTTTTAATCAACCAGTACTTGATTTGAGGCACACACAAAGAAAACGTGAGAAAATGATGAAAAATGACCAAATTACCGGAAGATTTTTTGTTGAATTCTTATTTTGTTGGAATAAATTTTGGTTCGCTATATACATCGTACATGTTGGATTTCTTTCACACCACCACCACAACCACCACCACCACCACCACCACCACCACCACCAACAACAACAACAACAACAACAACAACGACAACCGAGACAATCACCCGTCCGGTCGGACAAACATCGGCAGTCAAAGGGGCTCTTCTGCTGCGAGAGCTTCATCACCATCTTTGATTCGTCGATGGGATCCAACCTTTAGGCGGACCAAAGGTTTCACGGTTGCTCGGAAGGAGGGAGATGCTCGGCCATACCCATCCATGGGACGAACGGTATATCTATCTACGTTTAAAACTTTAAAACCATAAAAAAAAATCAACCATTCATCGTAAATTTACAATCGTCCCATGGTATGGTATGGGAAAAAGTGTGGGAGAAATCGCAACTGGAGAGCGATTTTTTTGCAGCCTTTTGATCAAAAAACGGCAAACATCAATTTCCTCCCCGGCCTTGATTGGATCTTTTGTTGGAAATATCTATAGATGGCTCTTTTCAAAACCAACATAAATGGGATGTCATATACCCTTTGTTTCCAGGCAAACTGCAAATGCCCCTAAGACGTCTGGCCCAACCGCACTTGCAACTTCATTGCAAAGTATACTGCCAGCGAGCACTTCAGTATTTGAGCTTACAAACTGGCAATCCACAAATACAAATATTCACTGGAAGTCATCACCATCGTCAAGGCTGACACTTTCCAGCTATGCTGCGTGCAACCGTCCGGACGGGGCTCGGGTCAAAAGCTTGCGACCCTTCTTCACATCCACCCCGCACGAATTCTGCATGTTCTTCGGACAAGAAGTACCGAGTTTGCAGCAAAAAAATTTGCCGCAGCACCGGCCCGCCACCCATCCGGTGAAGGAGATCTAGGCCCAGCGAGGGGTGCCTGTCATTCACCGCTAAGGCTCCACGCACGCAGCTCCGCAAACAGCTCATTGACGTGTGGCGATGCGTTCGTCAGGCCGACCGCTTCCCACATCTCGTGGGTCGCGGTGTTGACTTTCGCTGCTGAAACCTGTGGAATCTGATTTCAACTCCATAGTCAAATTCTTTCCCTTCACCTTTGCCTAGGCAGGGCGGGTCCGGCTGACATGTTGAAACGCAAAACCCAATCCACAAACTACTTCAGGAAACGAGGCACCTCGCAATCCGTTCCAGCAGGCGCAACATTCGCTCCTGGCGGCCATGTGAATTTAGACAAAACAAACTTTGTACCAAACAAACTTCATTTGAAAAGTCCGTACATCTGCCAAGCCTGCTGGGCTTCAAGGCGTGCCTAGAATTATGAACTCATGACTTGAGAAAGAGTGAAGTGAGTTTCCATACTGGGTTGGTGCTTTGAAATTCCAGGGATGACCCCCAAATAGTAATCCCTCTCGCAAAGAAATCCTAACAATTTTTGGCCAATTTACAATCTTGGACCAGGCTGGAAAATTACAAATGAATAAGCCTGGCCCACATCACCGAAGAAGCTTCACACCCATCAATTCATCCGCCTTTTACCCCAAACGGCCCAGTTTCCTAAGCGTCGAAGCCCTCGTCACGCATCGCCCTGTCAAAGCCACTTGCGTACCAGCAACGTAAGATGCAATTGCCCCAATGTTTTCTACTTCCATTACAGTGCCTGAAGACATGGGATTGCGCCCCCCCCTTCCTCGCTTTCTTCTTAGGGCTTATAATTGTTCTGGTTGGAAAGCATCTGGTGGTGCCTCAAAATCACGAAGTCCTACACCACGTCCATCACCCCTATTCCCGGCTACACCACCGTGTCCTTCCTGCGCATGCTGATCAGGTCGTCCTTCATTTGCCACAAGCTCCTCTCCCACAGCCTGAGCCCCAGGCTCTTGCGGAAGCTCACCTTGTGGTTGTTCCGTTTGCAGTGGCACTTCATCATCTGATACTTCAATGTTACGCCATGACCCCACAGCCATGTCACTCACACTTTCGACTACACTTCGAGCTGTTTTGGCTGCGTCTCTTTCACCAATCACGCCCAGCTACTACTCAGTCTTCAAGACTTGCACATGCATTTCAGGATCAACTACAACTTCAGATTTAAAGCATGTCCTCTCAACTCACTCACGAGTAAATGCCTTGCCTCAACAATCTTCAGCTTTCACGACGCTATCGGCGATCGCAGGGTCCACGGCTCTTCCGCGGTCTCAGATGAATGGGGCATAGATCTGCAGCTCCTTCCATACCTTCTCCACCTCCTTCCGCGTCCCCGCCCCCTCTATTTTGGCCGCAGCCTTATGAAATGCCCCCCCGACCACGCAGCGACGCAAAAGCCCTAGCCATCACACACTTTTCTTTATATTTTCCTTTTCCTGCTTTAACTTTAACTTCGTCCATTGCCGCCACTGCTGCAAGCGACTCTCTGGCGTCGCCATCCCCAGGCGAACCCCCCGCAGCACATTCAGAAACTCACCCTCCACCACCCGCCTATCCTCAACATGCTTCGCCAGCGCACGCCCGGCTAACGCCTCAAAGGCACCCAACAAGCCCTCAAGCCCTTCACCGGATAGCACACTCCGACTCAACCACACCAACGCCAACCACGCCGCATTGCTCACCCTCTTCGCTGCCGCATACATCTCCAACGATGCACCATCCAACGCGTACCGAAGCTCAAACCGCGCACGGCCCTTGTAATCCAGGTCACGCAACAATCTCCGCATGCGCTTCGTCGCCCACTCTTCCCGCTGCAATCTCTGTTTCTCCCCGTGACCAAGCATGCTTCCTGAAGCTGGGCTGATCGCACGAAGCGCGGAAGGTCGTAGAGTCGTAGATGATGAGGAGCCGCTCTTGCAGGCCAAGGGGGTCCTCCTGCCCCAGAGCGTTCATCGGTTCCTGCATGTGAACAGCCCCGCAGACCCCTAAAAAAGGGGCGTCCACAAGGACTGTCGTGCGATCCTGCATGGCACAGACAGGCACAAAATGGAGATATAACGAGGCAACTTCACAACGTGGATTTTTCGCACCCCTTCCAGCAAGGACGCCCCCACCCAATCTACCAACTCCTGGAACCCTTCCTCCGCCGCCTATGCTGCCTTCCGCATCCGGGCGCGCTCCCCCCCCCGCTCTTCCCACTACTTCCCGGTGCCCCACCCTTCTTGACTTTCCTGATGCCCCAGGCCGGCCCGACGTGCACGTTCCGGACTTGCCGCTCGGCCTCTTTTTCTCCTTCATCCCCTCCCCCTCGCCCCCAGTACTAACCAAGCGCTCAGCGTTTCCAACACATCCCCTTCTCCTACTTCCTTCTCCTCCTCCGCTTTCCGGGTCTGGTGAGTTGTTTTTACCTTTTTTCCACGTTCGGGAGTTAACGAACATTTTGCGGAGAACGCACATGGTGCAGGCGATCTGAGATTTATAACAAGTTCAAAAAGTGACATGGATGAAATACATAATATGTGCTGCGCAGTGTTTTTCGGCTATTTGTTTTTTAGGCACATACATGAAGATAAAGTCAGGTTGATGAAATAATAACATATTTTGAAAATTCATGCGAAGGGCAGAAACGATTAGGATAATCCCCGTAGTGGAGAATTGAATCTTTGGACCATTGGCAAAATACTATCAATAGCCCTCCTCGTAACACTCCAGAGCTTTATATAAAAAGAACAATATGTTTTTGGCACCGTATTTTGTGGCAGATTTGATGTACTGAGACAGATGTGCTGGACTTCCGGGTGGGCGATTTTCCAAGGACCATGATTCAAATGGAGTGGCATGGCCGCAAAAAGGCATGGCACTAGAAAGACCCAAGGTCCTACTATCGATACGTTCACTTCTAAATGAGAAAAACATGATACTTATAGTTGGGATACTACGATTTTGCTGATTAAGTAACTCATATCAATTATATAGTAAACATCCATCCATTTGAGATCACCAAGTAGTCAGCCTTGGGGTGTTTTCATCTTGACAACTTTAAGGACCTCACTACTTGGCCACCTGCATCACGGTCGTGATTTGCCAAATAGCCTCCCTGAAACTAACAGCAAGTTTGCCCTTGAAAATACACTGCAACGCCCCAAAAAATGAAAGGACTCCCCTAGCATCCATTTTCAGGTGTGATGTTGGTTTTGGGGTTTGTATGAAAGATATCCTTCAATTTTCGTTGCAACAGTGGTACTGTTGGTTGGTGAAATATGTTTCTATAATTCGTCCAGCAAACGTTGTTACAATGGACCAAAAAACCAAGCTGGGAATCAAATGCATTTTCACAGTTGGGGGAGGGGGGACATGTGAGGTGGACTCTTTTCCCCCGGCACTGCCGGTGGGTGCGTTAGCTCCCACAGTTGGATCAATTTTCCGAAGTAGGGGTGAAAATAAGACATGTTTGAAACCCACCACCTAAATTGTGGGTTTAGGGCTCACTTAATGACATGCATAGAGATATCCTTTATCTTGTTTACACACTCCAAACTTCGAGATCTTGGACCCTGCACACGGTCAGTAAGCCCAACTAAGGACTAGGTGGTCAAGCTTCATTTATGTCATCTGATTTTAGTAAGATATCTTTAGTCAACACTCAACTGGAATCCTCCCAACACAAGAAGAACTTCACATGGTTTTTATTCATTGAAATCACCAGCGAGATTTTTTTTTGGATCGTCCTCCTTTTCTGCAATTTTTCTTGCGGATTGGCATTGGAAGCCCTCCAAGTTTTTTGCAGTGTTGATCGGACCCAATGGTGGTGGATTTTCTTCTGAAGCTGGAAAAGCAACTGCACTCCTATCCTGGACCAGAATTTAAAGGTATGATATGATATATATATATATATGTGAATATCATGTAGATAGATATATATATATATATGCTATGTATAGCATGATGTATTCTCAACCCTTTTATTACAGTTGTGGTAACGCCTTTCATCCCTCCTTTCCAATAACAACCACCCATTCCATGAACTGATCGCTGGCTCTGAGATCTCCAGCGTACTGCTTGTCATACGCGGACGGCTCGGCTCCTTAGCAAGTTTAACATCCTGCAGGCCCCTCTCCCCCGAAAATCCTAAAGACTTCAACACGTGGGTGTTGGTCTATTTGAGAGGTCCATCCTGTGAAAAATCATTTCTTCAGAAGGTATGTCGTTTTATTTTTTTTTGGGGGGGGGATGTCCAAACATTCCAAACAAAAATCTGCTACCACAAATTTCTGTGTTCCTTCCGACCTGAAACAAAATTCAAGTTGCTGCCGTAACAACATGGCTGACTCCTTCGAGGTCCACTGAAGCATGAAACAAAACATGTGTTTTCCCACAGGCTCATGTTTGGACATCGGGAATGTCAACAAACCATCTGAAGTCAAAGCCAGGGTTCTGGCAATAAAAATTCGGACAGCACTTGAAGTAAAGCACTTCGAGTGGTCACTTTTCGCTCGTTTTGTGTTGCTGCAAAATTTAAGACTGGGCCATTTTTCAGGATAGAATCGAATCGCACACAGACTTGATTGTCCTGTTTTGCAGGACTTGATGTCAAAAATTAATTTGCTCCATGTCTTTAACTGTTCTTCTCTGCTAAGTTGCTAATGTTTGACACTGAAAGGTGGTACATTCCCCAATATTAGCAGTTCTAAACTGGATACAAGGACTCTTTTTCCCCAGAGATTCGATGTTTGGCTCGGGCTGGAACCGTTCCTTGAGATCATACTGATTGGTTAATAGGGACCGGGATCCTTATAATGGCTTATTTACATCCCCACATATACCACCTGGAAAGTAGATGGCGCAACTCGTCTATATTGGTTTATCGTGGCCCCTTACTTTCGCCATCTTTGGGAGTTGCGCCACCTACTTTTACCACCCGTGCAACTGGGTAGATCTGGGTAGTTTTTCATCTCCTACACCCCTGAAGTTTAACAGTTCGCCCCTGAAAAATGGTGGGACTGGAAGACGATCCTGCTTCCTATTGGGTTTTGGTGACTTTTCAGGGGCTTTAGCTGTTAAACTTCAGGTGGGGTATACACCCTAACCAACCGTTTGCAAGGGTCATTCTATTACCAACCCAAACTTCAGGCACTATATATTATAGGGGAAATTCCCTCAAAATGACCTTAAACATTTAAGCATCAAGTTTGAGGTACCCCATTTTGCATAGGTCCCATTTGGTGGTTTCCTTAAATGGTGGTACCCCAAAATGGATGGTTTATAATGGAAAACCCTATTAAAAAAATGGATGATTTGGTTTTACCACCATTTTCGGAAACATCCATTTAATTTAGACCCCGAGGTTTGGGCCGCCCCCATTTGGGCCCCATGACACCTTTGGGGCCCCTTTTTTTCCACCCAAGAGACGATGAGATCGTCGACCTGAACGGTGTCGTGGACCACGCTGGGCAACAAGACATCCCGACCGAACCTCGGGGGGTGTCAACGCGGGAAAAGTCACTCCATGGAGCCGATGAATGGGACGGAACGGTAGATGTACCTACAGTACGGTGTTTCCGAAGATGGTGGGTTTTCCCCCCGAAGCATCCATTTTAATAGGGTTTTCCATTATTTTCACCATCCATTTTGGGAGAAACACCCCTATTTTGGGAAACACCCACATGAAAACCCAATAAATCTATTCGCCCATTCATGTAGGTCATTTTTTTCCATACATGGAGCATCTTGGAATCCGGTTAAGGTCCAACCAGAAACGGAATAGAGTTTTTTATTATAAGCCCATTGCCCATGTATAACATCCCAAAAGCCTGGATTTTCTTAGCATCCAATACTTAAATTCATTTAACTATGAATTATTAATGGATAATTATTATGGTGCAATTTCGCTGGTTTTACACATGCTTTTACTTGTCAAACATGACCCGTGACTCTTGGAGAGACCTATGTATTTCCACTGAACCATGATTGTTGGAGAGAAGCTACAATAATAGTTAATGCAAAATCCCCATGACCCATTCAGGAAACCATGAGCCCTTCAAAGATCTTCCGACCATGTTTGGGCAGCATTGGGAAAGATGAGATGTGACACAAAATTCTGCCATGGTCAGGGCTTACAGTGCCAATGTCTTGGTTAGTATGGTTGGCATTTCACACGGTGGCACATAGCTGTGCCATATTCAACTTGACCCTTCGCAAATGTTCACGCCCCACACCCAAAAAGTATGAGCCTAAAAAAACACTCTGCGTTTGCTTCGCGTAATGTTTTGAAGTCAAAGCAGTTCCGGAATGGGTCCACCCACTTGGTTTCAAATCATGCTACAATCACATGAAAACTCAAAGTTATCCATCGATGGACCGCAATGGAATGACGTCCCGACATCCCCCCAAGGCACATCTTCCTATCTTGCTAGGTTCGGGTGTATAAACATATATGATCATTGGATATCATTGGACGCATTTTTGTAGAGTCTTTTTTTAAAACCTCCGAAAACTAACGAATGTCTCCTTAAAAAGGGACTATTTCTAAGAGGAAATACATCTGAACCAACCATTGATTTCCAGGGGACATTCGTTAGTTTCCTGGGGAGTGATCATCATCAGTCTACCCTTCCCATGACAGCCATAGAATCTCACCCAGCAACCTGGGAGCTGTTTTTTGTATACATTTAGAAGTGGCCCCCCTCTCAGGATCCCAGGCACGATCACTGTTAGATTCATTACCTGTTGTTTTTTTTAGATTCCAACTTTCAACCTAAACCTTCCATTTGTTAAATGTTACATGGTTTGGGGGGTTATGATCGATCCAGTTAGTATAATACATCCCATTCGATCTTCAAAGTTTTCAAATCATCGTCCACTAGCCACTAGCCCTCAGGACAAGCAGCTCACCCTTGACAAAGACCTTCAAAAACTCGGGGAAAGTGATGATATTGTTCCCTGAGGGATGCGCCATGCAATGTTTTTTCCCGTTTCCCGTTTAAAAGCGATGTGGAAATTCATCCATTTTGCGAGGTAGATTTACACCATGTTTGCGTTATACAGTCATAAGCCACATTGCAGTGGTTGACATCTCCAAACACGAAAGAACATTGGAATCAGAGATTATCAAAGGACTCTGACCGCATCTCAGTTGACGAACCATCCCGGATGTTTTACTGTCGAGCAGAGGTCAGTTGTTTCTTCTGCTATAAGCAGAATCATTTTTAGCATCAGGATTCAAATCAAAGTTTGCAAAAGGTTCGTGCAACAACAAAACACCCTTTTTGACGTCCCGAAGGGACCACCTGAAAACAACATCGAATCCAACATCTCTCTCATTTCGAGACCCAAAACTATCCTGAGTGACCCAACCATGAAACCCCCCTAAAAGGAAGGTAACTTTCCCAAAAAGACATGATGTTGGCTTTTGAGGGAAGGTGAGTCACGCTTCTTCCCAAACCAAAACCAAAATCTCTTCGGGGAAACCTTGGGGATCTGGATTTTTCACATGTCTCACTCACTGTCCCACTCTGAAACACCCTTCCATCTGGTCGGGATTTGTGATTTGTGGGATCTGGTCTGTCTTCTCGCCACCACCCACTGTTGAGCTGATTTTCACGGAGCACAGGCCACCCCACCATCCACATCCAGGGATAGGAATTCTTCCGACAACTCCTCTGCCAAAAATGGAGATTTAAAACCCCTTTCAGTCAACAGGTGCGCCCAGAAAACTAGCATACACCCGAAAATTAACATGACTGGCTGGAAAAACACGATTTTCTATAGGAAATACATCTTCATTCATGGTTGATTTTCCATTGTCATGTTAGTTTTCGGGGAAGTATCCCCTGAAAAATGCTGGGACTGGAAGACTCTGACTCACTTGCTTTTTGAAAATTGACCCTTTGAAAAGGTGACATTCATTCATTTTCGAGGGGGTAATTTGGTGGTTCATATTGGGGAAGTCGTTACGGGTGGTTCATTAAGAAATCCACGAATACAAAGAGAGATCACAGCTGGGTATGTCGAAACCACCGACCTTACACACGAACTAATTATCCATTGACTGACCCTTCTTACATTCCATTCTACCGTTTGGCTGATACCTAGTAGGGACCCTTCTACTTGGAGGATCATCCCAATTAGTAAGTGCACATGGTTAATAACAACCATTTACAAGCCATGAAAGGGCCATTTGGAAGGGGTCCCACAACCCGATCCTTAGGGACTTACGAAGGCTTCGGCTACTCATCAGGGTGGTGATTATTCAGATGGGTACCTTGGGTCATAAGTATCACTACCCTCCAAAAAACCAACATGGCCATGGGAAAATCACCATATTTTCTTAAATAAGAGATATACATCTTCAACTTAGCTTTCGGGAGGGTATCTCATATGATTTTTTCGGGAAAAAACGCAAAACACCACCCACGGTGGCAACCCCTGCCTCATCAGACATGGGTTGTCCCAACATCGCATTCATGTCCTGGCATGTCACTGTGGTCCGTTTTTCGATGAATACGTTTTGCTTCACCCTGGAATCGCAGTTGCGTCAAACATCGCCAAAATCCGTTAGATTTCAAAAGGGACGTTGGTTTTTTAACAGTTTTTCTATGGCTTTTCTTTACGTTTGTTGCATCTTCACACACAATTACAGTAGTTAGTGGTTCCGGGTGGTTGAGACTTTTTTGGGCAGATCTCCAGTCATGATGATCCTCTTTCATCCTCTTTCCTATAAAACCAATATTTTTCAAAAAAAAATCCTAAACCGGTGTGGGTTGGTGGCGTGGAATTTGGAAAAAACAACTCTCCATGCAATAAACCCGTTTTCATAGGTCTGGTTCCAAAGTGCCCGGCCTTAAACCACCGATTCATATGGCCTAAGGAATACATATAGTGGTTTGAATGGGATCCACCGTCATTTGAATAAGTTTAGACGTCTGTTACATCATTGCCGGTGTCTAGTACAACTACGTTATAATATCAGCTATAATCATTTGCATCTCACATGAACTGCAGCAAAAAGAACATCACTCAGTCAAGTCATCTTGGGTGCACCACCGCATCCAGTAGAGAGTGGAGAGTTACTAGATTGGCGTTCCTTGGGGTCTCTTAGTCAGTCAAGTCTGTCGTGGCAATCCATTGAAAAGCCGTAAAAAAAATTCCACCCTAGGCAAAATTTCCTATATTTCTTACAACACCTGCATTTTTCGGGGGCACTTTGGTGGGGTGTCAGTGATTTTCCCCTTCCTTTAAAAAAAAAACACACACACCCGTGTTTCCGTATAGGGAGACTTCCGACCCACCAACCCGTCGCGGCGGCGGCGGAACCCCCAACGGTGAGGATTCGCCTTGACCTCTTGGAAGGTGATCTTGCCATTGCCATCCGAGTCCAAGACATCGAAGGCCTCTTTCTGTTCCTCCACCTGGAGGAAACGTTGTTGATGGTCGGAGGAACTCACCACCACGGAAAAAAAACGACAAAAAACAAACAAAACAACAACAAAAAATGTGAAAAAAATATATGAAAAGAAAGATCAAGAAAGCACCGAAAAGAAATGACCTTAACCAATAGGAATTTCTGATTTCAAAACAACAATGTGAACTGTTTCAGCTGAGGTTTTGGTATTCTGTGAAAACCATAGCATCAAGCTCTTTCACTAATTTGGTTCCGCAGTATGTCACCTTTCAAAATACCATGTTTAAAAAGAGTAAGCCCCTTGGGGCTCATGTTTCAACATCTTTCGCCCCTTTGAAAGGGGGCATGTTACTTGCCAACTCTGTTTCACCAAACCCAAGAAACCTAAGGATATCTCAGTCGGATGGGTTGACATATATACGTTTGAGGCCATATTTGTCTTCTGAAATCAGATCCATTTTTGGCCCACCGTTTTTGCCGAACAAATTTTACAGTAATAATCTGGAAATGGTGATGTGCATTTCTATGCAAGACACTTCGTAGATGCCAATTTAAAAAGCCTCTGTGTTTTCACAAAAATTTCCAACTTGCCACAGTGGACCCATCATTGAATCATTGAAGTGAGTAACTCAACGTCCTCCCAAAAAAACCTCCAAAAAGTGAAAAAAATGAGACTGGCTGGTGGTTTGAACCCATTTGCAAAATATCATATAGTAAAATTGGATCATTTTCCCAAGGATCGGGGTGAAAATGAAAAACATTTGAATTGCCACCACCTAGATTTGGTGTCACAAATACCGTTGGATACTCCAACTTGGGAATTGAATACACCGATTGAATCGGCCCCAAAGAATTTGGAGGATGCATTCCAGTCATTGAAAAGTAGATGCCTTTATAAGATCTTATTTTCATCAAGTAAATATTTCATTGAATTCATTTAAACTATCATGTATAAAAGCATTAGCATCAACTAACAAAAAATCAACTTTATCATTTTTTTAATTCTTCTCTATAATATAACGATAAATTATTTAAATTGTAAAGGTTGGTAGAGATTTTATTTGTAAACAAGTTTCTAACAAATAATTCTAAAATATTTGGACAACAAATATAAGATAAATTATTTACGTTTTCTATATGCTTAAAACTTTAAAAACTATCGTATCTTTCATTTTCCTACAAAAATTCATGGAAAAATGAAAGAAGACTTTCAGCCCTGCTCGAGAATCGTCTGAGAAAGCATGTTAGGCTTCATTCGTATCCTTTCACTTCCTACCACCATCTAGACGATGGTGATGGAGGGGGTAAGTCCTTATCCCTAACCCAATACATCCGGACCGCGCCTCCTGATTTGATTTTTCAACTCAGTCTCTCACACAGCTTCAATCACTTACTCAACACAAGCAACTTTTTATCAGTGCCTCCTTTTTTTTGTGGAGCCTTCTGTGGCCCTCCACCCTCAGCAGTTCCAGGTTGGAACTTCTGTTATCCCACCTGTTGTGATTGATGTGGAAGATCTCTCTTCTTGGTGGTACTGGGAGGCCATTCAAATCCATCCACAATTGTTTGTGGAAGGTTTCCTTGTACCTGGTTGTTGGCACATTGATGGCCCAGTACCTGCCTCTCAGGTACTCAAGGCACATGGTCTTGGTCTTCCAGCATCAACTGGGTTTTTGTGCGGCGTATTAAACCAGATTTTCGCGCAACTGCTCAATGTGGTCAAAAAAGCCTTCCAGCTCAGCTTCAAAGAGTTCCACCAGCTCATTTGGCGCCTGAATCCTGAGTTCAACATGACCTTGGACAGCTGTCCCATTAGTCGAGCAGTGATTGGGCTGATGACCTTTGACATCGCCAACACCCCTCATCCGCGTGGCCAGCCCGAACCTTCCGGCACCGCAAGGCACGACCCACGCGCCACCTTCCATAGCCGAATATGTACAAACATCAAACTATAGGGTGGATGAGGATAGGACGGAAGTCTGGAAAAAGGTCATGGCTTGCGGTGCCGTTTTCGATATGTTGTGCTGACCAATATTTAAAATCACCTTGCATTTTGTAAAAGCGTTGCTTGCTATACTTGGGGTTAATTAGGATGATTTTGACATCAAAAGGAGGATAAAATAACTTCACTGGCACGTCACCTGAAAAAAAACCCACCACAACAGCCCACTGGACCAATTGGCCAAGTTACATCTTTCCCTTTGGATCCTTTGCCACGACCTTTGCCCTTACCTCCTTTGCCCTTTTCACCGCCCTTTTCACGTGGTTCTTCGTCCTGAGCCCCCCGAAAACAATCGGGAAAAAACAACGTGTTTTTTTTCCCAAAGTCAAATCTGATATCAAGCCACTGAAAGGAGATCTTTGTCAATCAAGGGCCAAGGGTCATTTAGATTTGAGATAAACTTTACAGCTAAAGGGCTAAAGGGAAATTTACAGACCTGAACACGTATCTGGAAGTCTGGAAAAAGGTCATGGCTTGCGGTGCCGTTTTCGATATGTTGTGCTGACCAATATTTAAAATCACCTTGCATTTTGTAAAAGCGTTGCTTGCTATACTTGGGGTTAATTAGGATGATTTTGACATCAAAAGGAGGATAAAATAGCTTCACTGGCACGTCACCTGAAAAAAATAAACCCACCACAACAGCCCACTGGACCAATTGGCCAAGTTACATCTTTCCCTTGGGATCCTTTGCCACGACCTTTGCCCTTACCTCCTTTGCCCTTTTCACCGCCCTTTTCACGTGGTTCTTCGTCCTGAGCCCCCCGAAAACAATCGGGAAAAAAACAACGTGTTTTTTTTCCCAAAGTCAAATCTGATATCAAGCCACTGAAAGGAGATCTTTGTCAATCAAGGGCCAAGGGTCATTTAGATTTGAGATAAACTTTACAGCTAAAGGGCTAAAGGGAGATTTACAGACCTGAACACGTATCTGGAAGTCTGGAAGTCTGGTCATGGCTTAATGACATGATGAAGCGGTTCTCTGATATTTTCTGCCACAGGAATATGCAACTTCACAAGCAAGGCCATGGATGCTGGCCGCCCTTAAGATTTGCGTAGAAAGTACCAACAAAAACGCCTGGCCGCACCTACCAAGGAGGCAATACATTTCTCCAGGCTTTCATGTTTTAGCTTCGACTTCTGCGTGTTTGTATCCAACCACACTTGGAGTTGACTTGACTATCCATATCAAGATGTTTGTGAAATGTCGAGGCCAGCGTGCTGGTGGAGGAGGGGTTGCGTCAAGTCGATTTAGTTAATTCCAATTACAGTGATAAAACGTGCATTTTAATTTTCTGTGTTGGGTTTTTTTCTGTGAAATCTCAATGTTTTCAATTGTATGCCATTTGTATGCCGCATTTTCGGTCACTTTTGGTGAGTGTTTTGGGGCCTTTTTGCCGCGCTCTTTTGATCCAGAAACCGGGGTTATTTTTAACCGAGGCACAGAAGTTGTTCCGTGTGTAGACCCCTCAAAGGAGTCACCAAAATGTATGCTAAGTGTTTGCTTTCAAATAAATTTTCTGTGTTTCTGAAATGTTGTTTTCTGATGTGTATCCATTTGGGTGCATCTGCTCCAAGATGTGTTTTATTCTGTGATGTTCGTGCGGGTTTCAGATCTTCTCAGTGAATCCAGCACGTCCCCCTACTTTGCTTATAAAATGCTTCAACTAGGTTCCAGCCCCATAAATTCAAGGAAAACACTTGAAACTTGCTGTTATAAACTGTGTCCAGTGTGCGCAGTCCACCTGGCCCATCGCCCTAAGCTGTATATAAAATGCTTCAACTAGCTTCCAGCCGCATCAAGGAAAACACTTGAAGCTTGCATTTTATAAACTCTGTCCAGTTTGCGCAGTGCACCTAGCCCAAAGCTCCAAGTTGCTTATAAATCGTATGATGTCTTTATAAAGTGGCTAGTTGGGTGGGCAGGGTGTATTCAAGGGGTATGTTCATGCATGATCATGCATGTTCCCATTTTTCAAAATCTATATAATTGTTTTATTTGAAGACCTCCTTCCCAAATAACAATTCCGATTCCGAACATAGAAATTACATCAAAATAGAGAGATCGAGGACTGATGATTATGAAATGCTGTTTCATTCAGAAAGCTTTGGTCACGTCCAAAAAAAATCTAAACTCGAAACTGGTTTATAAAATGAGTCCTGCTTAAGGCATTTTATAAGTGATAGAGATTAACATTGGTCGTGGGGGATGTTAATTCTTTATGGTAAGTTGGTAGGTAAACATACCTTTCGTCCCATGGATTCTATGAGAGCCGGATGTCATTTTTCTACAAAATGTAAACTAGTCGGTGGTTTCAACCCCATCTAAAAAATTTTTGACGAAATGAATTCATCTTCCGCAAACTAGGGATGAAAATAACACATGTTTGAAACCACCACCTATGTAAACGGCTTTTTGGAGTCTCAAACGTGATTTCGTCCAACCTGCGGCTGTGGAGGCCCTTGTGCCCGGGGAGCAGCGGAGGCTGCCTGCGAAGGCGATTTCCCTATCAATGGCCCCAAATAAGTGGGGTTATATAACCCTACTGGCCCTGGTGGTTTGTGGGCCCACCTTGTAGCATTTTGGTTTTTGAAATAGGAAAGGAACACAAAACATAGACACATAATACAAAAACAGATTCACATCATGCAGTGAATAGGCACGTAAGTAAGCCTAGAAGACCCACTACTTGCAAGTCAAAGACTGATTGCTTCACTGAAAACTAGCTTTTCAACACGTCTTCTGACAGGTCATAAGGACAAATGTTGAGCATTCATCATCATTTCTGGAAGGCATACTACTGTATCTTTCCACACAATCTCTTTGAATGATATGAGTACCTGTTTACACAATCCATGCATGCCAAAAATCTACGTACGAATTTCGCAACAAGCAAATCGACCTGACATGTAGGATGGATAACATGAGATCGATTAGATCGACCCATGAGATCCATCAGATCCCCGCAGCTCCAAAGGGCACATGACTTTGCGAACATCCTTCAAGTTCCCGAGCTTGAGTCGCCGTCGCCTCCAAGCCACCCACAGATTTGTTGGGTTGGCTGGTCTTTTGTGGTGGGGGGGGAGAGGTTGGTTGCAAGAAAAAAAATTCTGGAAAGATTGGATATTTGGATGGATGGATGTTTTGTTTTTTTCCAAATTGGGAAATTGTTTTGTTTTTTTCGAAATTGGGAAATTGAGCTGATGAAATGGCGTTTCTTTCTAAAAAGTTCTTGGACACAAACTCAGGGATTAATACACAGCGCATGGTTTTTGTTTATTGTATGATATTATCATTGAAATGATGGCCTATTTGTACTCGTTGTAAGGGATAGTAGAATCCCCTAAATACAGTAAAGAACCAGGTATTCAAGGTTTTGCTCGTTTAGTTGGAACGGTGCAAACATACAATAATTTGTCGAACATAATTCTGAACTGGTCGCCCCAGAATGAAAAGGTTGAATTCGTGAGAAATAAAATGTGAGTATTTGCTATACAGTACCTGGGGGCCCTAGCTCACCTGAGAATGGTTCCATACGATTTTTTATTGGATGTGATCTGGCAGGATCCCTTTCAACATATCAACTCGCTCGCTGGACTTCCAAAACCCTCAAAACTGACCGCTTCCCAAGATGTCAGGACCCCCATTTTTTTTCAGGAGTGAAATTTCCTTCGAATTAACAACTGCTTCAAGAACTGGGATACGTTCTCCACAGAGTTGACCGCTGGAAACAGGGAAGGTACGCTCTGCTAAACTAATATAGTTGGCTGGAACATCACCCTCTTCTGCAGGAAATGCAGGGGTCCATTTTCGGGTCAGCTATGTTAGCTTGTCAGAGTGTATTTTTGATGTCACACTCAGATTGTTTTGTTCAAATACACTTCCGAAAATTAACACGGCACTTGTTTGCAATCTTATGGCAAACTAACATATATTAATACATATATAGACAACGCGCTCGTATTCAAACCCTGGGGTGGGCTCCAGAAACAAACAGGAAAAATGCAATCATTATGATGATCTGACCCGAAAGGAAAATCGATGAAATTTGGGAGACGATTTGTTCAACATAGAAAGCACATAGAGCAGGGATGAACTATCATCAATCATGCCACCAAGACCAAACACCAAGCCCAAATGTCCTGATCCAGATCAGGAAGAGACAGGGTGTCCTCCTGAGCGATGGCAATCCAGGCACACTTGAAAGTCACTTCAAACAAGTTTCCGGGCCTCTTGGTCAGCCCACCGCCCAGCCCTTGGAAGGAGCAAGGAATTCAAGGACAGGTGTTGGTTCCCTCAACCCCTGTGAAATCCAGAAGATGAAAGAGGCAGAAGCGTTGTTTCTACAAAATGGGACGCAATTTACAAACTCCCATACCATCACTACAAGCTGAAAACAGGTTTGCTACAAAATGGTTGGGCATTTCTTATATGCTAAAAAATGCATCATCATCGGATGCTACAACATAGTACCCTATTACTACAGAATGACCGGGTACAACCCCTCGCCAAGCTGCTGCATGACCAGCCATCGTGGCTCGACCTGTCAAGTGTTGGAATTCACACCCAGGATAGGATTTGGGCGCGAGAGAGGCCCTGCAACGAAATGTGAATAATATCAACCCTGGACGAAGGGGTCCGCATAGTTAGGGGGGTGGACCCAAAATGTGATGATTTGCTACTCAAATGGGACACCCGATTGAACTGCATAGGGGATTCCTAATCCGGGATACACAGCATATGGACTTGTGTATTCCTATGATGAAATTAGACTAAATCTATCTAAATCTACGACAAATCGCCATGGTTGAAATTCATCGAATCAGCCAAGTAGGGTGGCTAATCCCCCTCAATTTTTTGGGCTGGGCAACTTAGATTTCCTTACTTGCTTACCTTTCGTCCCATGGATTCTATGAGAGCCGGATGTCATTGTTCTACAAAATGTAAACTAGTCGGTGGTTTCAACCCCATCTAAAAAATATTTGACAAAATGAATTCATCTTCCGCAAACTAGGGATGAAAATAACACATGTTTGAAACCACCACCTATGTAAACGGCTTTTTGGAGTCTCAAATGTGATTTCGTCCAACCTGCGGCTGTGGAGGCCCTTGTGCCCGGGGAGCAGCGGAGGTTGCCTGCGAAGGCGATTTCCCTATCAATGGCCCCAAATAAGTGGGGTTATATAACCCTACTGGCCCTGGTGAAACTTTGTGAAGCAATCTCCACCATCGAAAAAAACATAAACATGGCAACTGGCTGCTTGCATGGCAATGCGAACATCTGCAAAATCCGTCCAAGGACACCCTTCGGCAGCCGAACCCGAAATCATGGAAAAGCCTATTTTTTAATGGATGAAACTTGGGGGGGTTCAACCCACTATTTTCGGAAACACCCAGATGAAGGTGGATTCAACTGTGGTACATTTCATCGCGGCCAGGCTAGATATTTACCTGAAACGCTTAAGTCCAATGACTCTGAGATTTCATCATTGGTGCAACCATGAAATCATTGGGAAAATATATGATGCTCCACCCCCGATTCCCATCGGTTCGATCACCCGCTCCGGCCTACATGGCTCGCTGTACTGAAAAAATGCTAGAATTCGATAGGATTGTCATTCCTTTGTGCCTATCGATGGGCAATTCTTCAGAAGATTGAGACAACACTACGTCCCTCTTAAATTGAAGGTGCCAATAGGACATGACAAAGCTCTGTGATACTAAGTGGCAATCTGTGATGGCAAAGGCTTTGGGAGGAGTTGAGTGAACTGAGTATAACTGGGATTTGCTACTCAAATCGGACACCCGATTGAACTGATGCCTGGTTGGCACTTTCCGCTGCTGCAAAGATGGCGGGACAGGATTGTGCTCGCCGTAATTCCCGTGGAGATGCTTCCTGTGTTGGAAGTGGTCGAGGTTTTTGGGGTTGTGTCGTGTATGTATCAGATGTAGGTGGATACACTGTTCCAAGATCAGTTGGATTAGAACTTGGCATAAACTACAACATACTGCAAGTGAAACGTCGTCACTTGGTGTGCCAATTAAGTATGTGCTCCTTCCTCATAGCTTGAGTGTGTTTTGTGATGCTTAAAGAGATGTCATGTGACAGCGCTCCATTCAACCACCCGGTTATTAGGGAAAGAGTGACAACCATGCATCAGCATTCATGCCTTTTCCTACAACGGATCCAAAACATTCTAACACCCAAGATGATAGTGGATGACGTAATTTACAATCATTTACATACCCTTCCAGTCCCTTCCCAAAAGATTTGAGTTTCACCATGGTTTCACCATTTTCTTGAAAACACCACCATTGCTCTTTGTTGGTTCCCTCCCCACCCGACCAGTCCCCAAATCCCGAGAATCGAAATTTCTCCTCCACCAGATCGATGAAGGAATTCTTCTCCACCACATGGTAATTCGCAAGATCACCGCAACGTCCAGATCCACTCTGCAACTCGCCTAACTCGTTCTGCCACCTAAGAAACCCGCAAGAAACACCCCCAAAACCTCGTGGTGGGAAAAACATAAGGTCATAAGGATTCTAGTGAAAATGTGTTTTATCCTACATTACTTTTGGTATGCAAAGAAAACATGCAAGCTTTTTGTTGTGTCACCAGTAACACGTTAACTATCAGGACATCGCACCTTGAAATGTCTTGTGCTTGACCTTCAAACACCTACGGTAAAAGTTTTTTCTTAATGAAACAGTTATACGTTCTATTTTTCTTTTTTATAAACACTATATATAATCATTTTTTGGTAAAACAATATGATCATATTTAACATTATCTAATATGTTAATTATTTCAATAAAGAAAGTGTTTTCATTAAATAACTTTGATTATTGTAATAATAAACACAATAATACAAATAGATTTAAAAATCATGTAAAAGATAATTGAATAATTAATATCTATAGTATCGTTAATTATATAACTTATAATGTTTGTAAAAAAATTAATGAACTTTACACTATTTCAAAAATAATAGTATGTTTATTATATATTAGATATGTTGATGTAAAAAAGAGAAAATATTTATCTAAAAAAATACATATACCATTTTTATTTTACGTATATTAAACATTTAGTTAATATGTACATAATATAATATGAATAATAATGTATTGGAAAACTTTGAAATTCAATATAAGAATTTTATTAACGAATCAAATATTTAAAAAATATATACAGTATTTATAAATATTGATAATAATAGTTTGAATGAAATATTAATTGAAAATTATTCTTTAGCTTTCTATGCTAACATCTCCAAGTAGCAAGTGTTTTCAAATGGTCATTTCTTGGGATAGGCTCAACTGCTAGCAACCACCAACTGAGCAAGACCCTTCTGACATTCCATTGAATCCTGGTTGGTTAATAGGGATCCTGATCCTTATATTGGCTTGCGAATAACTAATAATTCATACAAGAAGGGGCCCCCCTAGTTATAAGGTAGTTATAACCCCAACAAACCCTATTTAACCATGGTTGTAAATGGGTATAACTAGGGATAAATCCACTTATAGTAGTTAGGGGGCCCCTTCTTGTATGTAATTGGGTAGGATTTCATCCCCTATATAACCCAACCAACCAGGGTTTTGAACAACTGCTCAACTAACCCCTTGTTTGTTACCAGAATCAAGGGTTCCCTTTATCCCGTCCTCCCCGGTGTTTTTTAAGCCCCATGTTTCTCCCATCAAGGGGTCGGAATATGTCTGCAATAGTGTATATAATAGCATATACAAATCATCATATACAACTCTATCTATCTTTCTTTCTATCTGTCTATCTATCTATCCCTCCATCTATCTTAGTTCATGTACCCTCTAGTAAACTAACATGGCTGGCAATGGAAAATCCCCATTTTTAATAGGGAATACATCTTCAATCCGGGTCCATTTTCCAGCCAGCCATGTTAGTTTACTAGAGGCTAATTTCTCTTGAAAGATTTTCAGCCGGATCCCACTATAGCGTTGCCACCTAGCCTGTGACTTTGAGAGCTCGAATCGAGACATGTACGCCTGGAGATTTCGGTCCGAGGAGTCATTCCAGGATTTCCTGGTTGAAGAAAAACCATATGGGTGTTTCCAAAAATAGGGGTACCCCAAAATGGATGGTTTATAATGGAAAACCCTGTTAAAATTGATGATTTGGGGGTACCATTATTTTCGGAAACATCCATATGGAGAAGCCCATCCAACTACTGAAACTAGTTCGCTGTTTCAACTCAGATCAACCACCAACTGCTGTTTAACTAAAGTTTGAAGCCCTGAAATTTGTGGCTTGCAAAATCCCTTTTTTACAACAATATTGCATCTGTCGAAGCACTTGGGTGGTTCGAAATTCCAGGGAGCATTAATTGAGGCTTCGTAGGAAAAATCCCATTATGAGCCGATGAATTTTCGTAGGGACTTTCTTGAAAAAAAGGTATTGCAATCACCACTATAGAATCAACGTGAATCA
Organism: Breviolum minutum Mf 1.05b.01; assembly: GCA_000507305.1. Lineage (NCBI taxonomy): Eukaryota > Dinophyceae > Suessiales > Symbiodiniaceae > Breviolum > Breviolum minutum. Next base: position 32,526 of record DF241470.1, read on the forward strand.
ACCATTTACGCTCCCTAAAACTAACAGCACAAGCCCCTAAAAATAGGCCTTTTGACCCCAAAAAGGACTCCGGAGTCGTCTTCCCAGCATCCATTTTCAGATGCGAACTTGCTGTTGTATAGTTTCAGGGAGTGTCACGTTGACATTTGTCAACCGTTTTTTGCGGTTTTGGAGGCCACCCCCCGTCTTTCATCATAACTCACGTAACCCCAATGTGGTTTTGCTTACATTCCGCCAAATCGTACAAACATCTCCCCTGAAGATGTTTCAAACCCAGTATAGTCAACCAAATCACCGTTTTTAGCATCAGAAAATCACTAAGGAGAAACTTCAAGGGAAAGTAAATACCATTCACACGGAGCAGTTTTGGACCAAAAAAAGCAACAGAGACTTTGAGGCATGGCATATTGTAAGATATATCAACTTAATGGGCGTGATGTGCATTCACATTGTAGGGGTTGATGCTTCAACCCCAGATCAATTTTAAACCGCTGTGGGCTGTCTACTTGGAGGGATGGTGATGCCACTTCTAGTTGGTGGTTGAACCAACCCAATTTGAACAAATATGCTCGTCAAATGGGATCAATTTAACCCAGGGATCCGGGGTGAAAATTCCAAAAATGTTTGAGTTGCCACCACCCAGCAGTTGATCTGACCCAAAGTCCAGTGACTCCAGGTAATCAGGCCAATCTCCCCCTGTGAAGGAGATCACCTGTTGGCTGTGATTCGTGAGGTCATCCCCCTTTCTAGTTGGTGGTTGGTTGAACCAACCCATCTGAAAAAAACATGGTGAACATAAATGAAAATAACAAATATTTGAGTTGCAACCACCTAGCTTTTTGTGTGATGTCACTTGGACATCTTCCCACATTTCCTCCCCTCTTCCAGCTCCCTCCTCCAGCAGACTCGCAGACAATGGGCCCTGGCAATCAAGCGATCTTCCAGTTCCCTACTTGGATGCCCAAGCTCCAATATCAGGTAACTAATTGATATATAGACCCCCTGGTTTCAAATATAATTATAGGGAACTGGAAAATGGTAGTGGAATTGAAGTAGGATCTTAACCCTTCCTCCCAAAAGGTACAGGGATTTAGAATGTTAGGTCTGTTAGAAACGATGATTTTGAGACCCTATTCTTGACCGAACCATGATGAGTTAAAGAAGGCTAGGACAATAAGTAGTGCAATACTAGCCGGCTACTGGGCATAGTACTACCCCGCTAGTGGGGCGCCACCAGCCGTATGAAGCACATATATGACTGGAGGACTGTCTCCGGAAAATATCCAAAAACTTCAATCCCGAAGGGAGTTTCGTGTGAAGAAAGCACCAGCTGAGCCACGAAAAAAAAAAACACGGACTTACTTTTCACTATACTGGTTGTTTAACAGGGACCCTTGTTATGTTTCATGATAATCCCAATATATAACTGGGTAGTATCATATCATCCTCGACATATTCCCTCAGTTTTTCGGGAACTTGTTGTTTTTTTTCCAAATAAATGTTCCCCACCATTTCACCCAGATTCTTTTGTGGGAACCGGGAACCTTGGACACTTGCATCTGCGTCATGGCTGGCAACCGTTTCGCGTTGTGAATGAAATCTCGGGATCTGACGGTTGATGGAAAACTGAAGAAAGGTCTGTTTGTTGCATTAAAAAAACAAAAACACGACATCCAAAAAATAATTGAACTTGTAACTTGTTCCACATTTCAAGTGTTTGGAAAGGGAACAGTCAAAAACAACACCTTTCTTGGCTGCTTCCAATTGGTTTGGCCTATGGCGTCTCTGACTTTATCCATGTATACACCTTTTCAGGATTGAAAGAAATCCAAAGAACTTCAAGGATTTCTGATACCGAAGATGCCCAGCGACATGTCTGTTTTTTCAAGGTCAAAACTAATGGGTTTCTCACAAATCGTCACCCCTTCAAAAGGTAAGCGTTTCCGAAAAAAAAAAAAATCCATGATTCATTGACTTCAGAATAGCGCTCTTAATGTCCACCAACAGAAAACCCTAAAAACGACCAAAAGATTCCCTCTACAAACTACCCTTGTGTTCATCTAGTTGGTGGTTTCGACCCATTTGAAAAATATTAGTCAAATTATGTCAAATTGGAAATCATCTCCAAGTAGGGGTGAAAATAGAAAATATTTGAAACCACCAACTAGTCATGTTTTGCTTTGCTCAGTCACCGGGGGTTATTGTCACAAAAAATCATGTTCACACAGATTGTTGTAATGAAGCGGCATTTGCCAAGCGTAACTTGGACCAAAAGGAGCCACGAGTTCAAAAGGCTAAGTTCTACAAGAAGGGGCCCCCCTAGTTATAAAGGTATAGTTATAACCCCAACAAACCCTATTTAACCATGGTTGTAAATGGGTATAACTAGGGATAAATCCACTTATAGTAGTCAGGGGGCCCCTTCTTGTAGAGCCACATTGGAAATCCATTTTCAGTTCTCGGGCACAGTACACCACGACTATGGTGTAGCATTTGTCGAATATACAGACACAAATGAAAATGAGTGTACGGTTATACTGTATATGTCTTCTTATTTTCGTAGTAGGGAACGTGGCTATTTCACATGTTAGAAAGGTATCTACATGCATGCCCAAAGGCAAGTGTGCAAACACAAAACATATTGAGACCATGAAAGTGAAATCAATGCAGAGAATAGTGCACGAAATCCCTGCCCAACAGAAAGTGAAAAAGCAGAATACATCAAAGCAAAAACGCAAAGATACAAAGAGGAGCAAAAAATCATACAGAGCTGGAAAAAAAGAGAATGAGAAAGCGGCGGGGACAGAAAGAGAGGTAAAAGAATACACATTGCAATGCCTTACATCGACAGATTCAAAAATGAGTTGTTCAGGCTACACAAACGATACAAAAAAGAGGCAAAAGTTCAAAAGAGAGATACGAAGAGGCAGCTAATTGTCAAAGGACAACATGTTTGCGAAACAAAGGTGCCAAAAAAATCAAATGCATTCAAATGCATGTCATTACCAAAATATATAGTTAAAAGATATATCAAAAGAGTTTGTACTCAAATCTCACGTTAATTTGCTGCAACTAAGACATTAACACTTTTTCTGGTACATCATTCATGCACTACAAATAACCAATGAACTCACTACTGCACTATAAACATATGAACAAAACAAAGATTCCGAACTTCGAACAAACTGTTCTCCAAGGTTTCTATGTTAGAATATGCTGCCAACTCAAGGGGTTGGAACTCCTTCCCTTGAAAAATAGGTCAACTCAACTTGGTTCCTCCGTGTCTTCCCCCACTTCCGAGTTGGTTTCCCTTTTTTTTCCTCGGCACTGGGCATGCATTTCTCAATCACAGCCATCCAGGGAGACGAGAGGCGGAGGAGATTTTTGGGGCGCCTCAAAAAAACGAGGATGACTATGGTTGAAGGTTGATCCGTTCTTTTTGGTTGGTTGAAGAAGAGCTTACATGGGTAGTTTGATGTAGCTTGATGTTAGGGTGGGAATCTGGATTGATGATGATGATGATGATGATGATGATGATGATGATGATGATGATGATGATGATGATGATGATGATGATGATGATGATGAATGAGACGAATGAGATGAATGAGATGAATGAGATGAATAACGGTCATGCAAGAAAAAAACATATCCCCTATAAAGATACCATTGTAAAAGGAAGTTGATCTTCCAGCCATGAATTTTCAGGGGATATGCCTGAAAAACGTGAATGTTTTGGGGCCGAAAATTCCATCAAGATGTTGTAAAAAGGTTAATGCCATCAAAAAACTACAGATTACCCTGTGAACCAAAGTTTTGACAACCCCAAAAGTTTATAATATAACACTAGATACCAATTCACCAATTTTAGAGGGAAAAAAGGGTCGGGGACCGAGTTTCGTTGACTAATGGCTGACATGAGGCCTCCGGAACATCATCCTCATCAGGCTCCTGTGCGTCACCCGCTGTCGACGAAATTTTGCCAAGGGATGCAAACCTGAACCTTGCGCGACCCCCCTCAAAACCGGATGTCTATCTCTACTTCCCAACCTGATTTTTTGAGTAAACGATTGCTGGTGGTGTTTTTGAGCCACCATTTTTCCATCAAATAGTTGTCAAAAATAAAATCCACCTGTCTCTGCCCCCCTTTTCCCGCAGAGTTTCATGGTGAGAATCTGAAAATCAACCAACAACAAAAAACCTACATTTACATCATTCCTCAAGAAACCTAAGCACCGCTGGCCCGCATCACAGATGCGAAAAACATCTGGGGCAAGACATCCAGCTGGAACTTTTTCTCTCCCCAGGCTCCTCAGTACTTTTGGTCTCCAATCGCCTCAAGGTCAGTTGAAGGAGGGGTGATAGCCAAAGATGTAGCCAAGCATACACCCAAGGAGCCAAAAGTGGAACATACATAAACATTAACTTACTATATAAAACGCTTCACCTTTGGCTCCCCCTTTTGGTTCAAAAACATGTGTGTGAGATTGCACCTTCCTTCTGGAGGGTTCCATGGATTAAACAAAAAAAACGGTGACACCGATCTCAGGCGTCGTTCAAAAGGTTGATTTTGTCGCGAAAAAAAAACGCGTCCATGTTCCAAACAAACATGGGTGCGATGCTTTGGACAAAAAAAATGCGGGGAAATTTTGCTGGGATCCAAATTCTTTGGGACCAAAGAACCCCACCGAAATTTCTAACCAAAAGGTGTAGATGCTGTAAATGTCTTTTTGTTTAATAGTTGACTCTTATATGTATCGCTTCAAATCGTAAAGATACATCCAATGCTATTACCGTGATTTCGTCCCAGCAAGGTCCGGGAATACGCCCAAACTGGGTGATGATACCACTTCCCCCCAAGTTTCAGGACTTGGAACCTAAAAAATGGCGGGGGGGTCCCCCAGAGAAATGGACCACGTATTCCTTTTTTTTGGATGCCATTTTCTTCAGGCGGGAAATGTTGATGCTCAACTTTGGAGGCCCAGAAACCTTGGCAAGGATGGAATAACGCATCCCCACAAAACATATGACAAAATGAATATCTTCAAATGAGGCGCCGTCAAAATATATTATAATTGTCTAGTATGTTTTTGAAGGGTTATCGTTTTTTTGGGGGGGCCATATCGTTTTACAGGGTTTTGCTGTTTTCGGCACCATCCTTCACGTTCATAAGTCATAGAGGTAGTGGTAGTGGTAGTAGTAGTAGTAGTAGTAGTAGTAGTAGCAGTAACAACTTCAATGCTTCGAAACATCTTCTGTTGAAAAGGCTTTGGCCCAGTCACAGGGCCTCCCTCCTTTCCAGGGGCCAATTTTCAACAAATGGTTATCGCTAGGTTATCGCTAGGGTTATCGTTTTTAGGGCTGCGAAATTTCCTCAAACTATGTCATGATGAGAAACCTTGCACCTGGTGACTTGGTGAAAAAGGCTTGGGATCTCTGCAATCAAGACTGGCCAGGATGCTCCATCATGAATATGATGCACTGAAAGGTTATCGTTTTTTGGGGGGGGCCATATCGTTTTACAGCGTTTCGTGCATGTCCGATGTCATTTTCAACCCCTCCCTACTAAATTGGTCTTCGCTTATTTTGACCGTGGCTCAAATCAAATCATGGCTGGCGGAAAAAAATGTTGCACTAATACAAAAAGTAGACATCTATTAATAAGATCCAGCTCTTTTTCGGAGTCCAATCAATTGACCAACCAATAGCTCTTCCCACTATGCCTATGCCAAGCCCCAACAAATGTAGTAGAAAAAACTGGAGACTTTTTTTCCAAAACTCAACTCAACTCAACCACTTCCATTGGCATATCCACCCTTCACACCCCCCCCCCAAACGGCACAGCCGACCTATAGACGGCTTGAATTCCTTCCACCTCCTGGTGAGGGTGCGATCCGGTGTGCTTGGAGTTTCATACTTGGATGTCCCGGAACGGACGGAAGTGGATGGATCAATGGGATCCGAAAATCATGGTTTAGGATAATCACTATTGGAAATTGGGGAAGTATGTATCACCCCCCACAAAATGACAGGGAAACCATGAAATCCTGGTGAAATTAGGATCATTTCACCTAGTTATATACATGGGGTATACACCTTGGAGTTATAACCTACTGATCCGTTCACCTTTGATCCCAACGTTTCGGGGACATCCTAAGTAGGTATGATACACCGAAATTTCACCCATGGAGTCGGGAAGAATTGCTGGGAGAGTAGCATTTCAACATTCAAAAAGGCAAGGCAAGTGTCCACTTCAAAATCTTGCTATTTTTGTGGTACTTTGAGGTATTTTGGGCAAATATTTTTGGGGAACTGCCAGAAAAACCTGTGAATACCAAAAATACATGGAATTTCCTCAAGCGTATTTAGCAACGATTTAATAAATGTATTTTTCCTATGTGGGATGGCAGTTACTTCCATCTTCTAAGTATTCTGATGGGTTTTGCCATGGATGACCAAGGATTCAGCGACCAAAATTTGGGGATATTCGTTAGTAGTGAAGCTGTGAAATCGTTTGCCCCATATCCATTTATGTATGCAGCAAGTGATCTGATTAAGTGTGTGTGTGTGTGTGCGTGTCCGAAACGGCGGGTGGTTAACAAAAAAATCCAGCTGAGATATGGAAAACATATCGACATGAATTAGATATGCTTGAGCTATCCTGTGTGTTTCACCACCATTTGTCGAATCCAGGATTGATCATCCGTGCAATAGAAGACTACTCTGGAATTGAAACCTTGCTAGATTCACATGGAACAGAAAAAATATTGGTTTCGAATTTCATTTCCAAACAGAAACCTCTCCATGTTCGAGGTGCTTCTTTTTGGTATAACAGTGGTCATTATATGAAACCAAACCTAAACAATTCACTATTAAGGGTTAATCCTTCAAAATTACCATATGGGTGTTTCCAAAAATAATGGTACCCCCAAATCATCCATTTTAAAGAGTTTTCCACTATAAACCATCCATTTTGGGGTACCCTATTTTTGGAACCCCCATATATTTGCATTGTTTGATTCCCCCCTAAACATGGGTCCTATTGAATGATCCCCTGTATAAAGCTCCCTCAGTTCCAGCCTGCGGGTAGACACCACGAAGGTCAGCAAGAACCTGGCCAAGCAAAAAAAACACGGTTGAGCCGAAGTGGAGAAAAAATGTGTGTTGCTGTGTTACCCTTTTGGGTTAAAACTAAGATGGCACTCAAAGAAACGACATGAACATTCTCATGTGTAAATCACCAATTGAGTAAATAGGTGGAACATTTGAGAAACGTTTCTAGTTGGCAATGTTTGTTGCAGTGGAAGGGAGCAGAAAACTTTAACATGGATACTTTGAGTGTGTCGCCACCCGCCAGCAATGCTAGCCCAACTTGCATGACATTTTCCCAGGGTAGGTGAGGGCGAATCAGATACGCAACAATTGAGACACGAAAAACCCCTCTTACTTTCCATTATACTAGTTGTTTGATAGGGGTCCTTATAATGGCTTAGTAAAATCCCCATATAACTGGGTAGTATAATCCCCTATCAACCCCAAACAACCAGGACCTTTTTCATTGCTCAATTCAATTGATATATACATTGGAAAAGGTCACTGATTGAAAATGTACCCCAAATTTGAGTGGGACCCGAAAATAGAGGTATGTTGGGATGCTCCACAACCCACTGTGGAAAATCAAGGTCGATGTATCTTGTAATCCTGCTACAAGTACTAAAACACCTGATATTCCTTATGGCCACTTCAACTGCTGGGAGAGCATCCAAAGATTTGAACAGAAACTACTGGATCTGGATGGCTTCTATACAATGAAAAACCCACAAACTTCCCTTGACTTTAAGATATTTTAAGACTGCAAAAGTGGAAAGCTTTGGCGCAGCCTCTACTCAGAGAATCATCCCAGTCTGCAGGTGGTTTTTTTTACCATTGTAAGTAAGTCCCCTATAAGGATCGGGTTGTGGGACCCCTCCCAACTGGCCGAACTTCATGGCTTATAAATGGAGGTTACCTAACTACTTACAAGTCCTAGGATGATCCTCCAATTGCCTCCCCCTGGCTCCCCACATTCATATAGCACTCGCCGCCTCCTCCAGTAGCGCTTTCTCGGAGGATGTGAGGCAATGAATGCTCAACTCAAAACGAGGTGTCCTTAGCCGGGAGTCCGGGGAAGGGAAGCCGATCCACCATGGGAGCCATGGATATTTTCGTTTGGGGAGAAAAAAACATGCCAGGTGGTTCATTTTTATGGTAAATGTAGCTAAATATACCATACATGGATTTTATGGGAATTGGTAATGATACTGTTGATGGCAACCAGAAATCCGGCGTTCACCTCACCAGTTGAGGGAACGGTAGTTGAAATCCCATAATTTACCAAGGTTTTAGCACCATGCCGGGTGGTAAGACAAAAGACATGGTTGTTTTCCGGGACCCTGAAACTAACAGCAATTTTGCACCTGAAAATGAATGGTTTCTAATAGGAATCTCATCTTCCAGGGGTCCATTTTCAGGTGCGAACTGTTAGTTTTGGGGGGGTGTATTTTTAGGTGGTGATAAAAGGAATGATTTGCGGGTTTGTTGAAACCACTTAGGGGGGGGGGGTAATGGGTCTTGAGCAAGTTGATTGAGGATGATCAAAATCGGAATCAGAGAATTAAAATCTGAAGATTCATTGTTACTGGTGGCTGGTTGGTAGCAGCTTCTCTCATCTTATCAAAGGGTGCTAAAATTATCTTCCAGAAGTGGCAGTTAAACACCTGGCCCCTTCAATAGTGAGGAAAACAATTACCCTCCAAGAAACTAACATATCCCCCTCCGAGAGATACATTGAGTCGATGATTTCCCTTTCCCAAAACAGTGGGATATCTTAGGTTCATCTGTTTTGAAATGGCAAAGCCCATGGCTGAAGGTGGAAGATGGGCTGGGAAAAACTCATGCGGTTTTCACCTCTATATTCCGGTTGTTTCACCAGTAACTCTTTGCATTATCTTTTGAAGGGCATCCGGGCTAAAAGAATAACGAAAAGTTATTAGTGAAATTCGATTCATCATCCCTTAACTTTTAGAATCCATGCTAATGTGGATTTGAGGAGACTTTCACCATTTTATCCAATGGTAGGTCTCAATTTTGCCACATCCCCACTGGCCAGTTCGCGCCTTGATAGGGCTTCGAGAACGTCGATGGCAAAACGTGTAGGGCCTTCGAAACTTCGCCGGGTGTCAAATACACGATAAATTAAATCAACCCAGCCAAAATTCCAAAAAGGCAAGACTCATGTTGCTTCAAAATTGCCGCCATCATCCAACTGATCCACAAATGAACAATGGGATGGTGAGTAATGAACAACATCAAGCAAGCTTATTCATACGATGCCTCTGGATCTGTCAACCAAACAACATATACATGCACCATGCGGATATGCAACATAAAGAACTCCTAATTTCCGCTCTGCTTATAACATATCACATATTAATAGATAAGTTCTCCATGATGTATCATATCATAATCTTACTTAATATAATCACAATTCATATCAATTCATAACAAATATTCATAACATCTAATATGGTGATTACCCTTCCTTTCCAAAAACCACCCACCCACCACCTCCATTTTCTTTAGGAAAAACGTCACCAAAAAAAAAAAATCCGGCCGAGCAAAACAACCCAGCCACCACCTGCGCTATCTTTGAGCTGTGCAGCCAATGCCTGGTTGTTCATCAGAATCGGATGACTGGGGGATCGGGTAGACGTGGGGTAGATCCAGCAACCTTGAAAAACCTTACCCTCCAGGGGTGTTTTTACATATCCCACCTGGGGAAGTTCGGAAAATCATCATCTTCAAAATGTCACCATTTTTGGGGGGGATATGTGATTTCGTTCCCTGGAGGGTATCCAAACGGTTCTGAAAAGTTTCGATCCCATGACTTCGTGAACCCCAAAAATTCCAACATAGGCAACACACAGCGGACACTGGCTTCGTGATTGATTCGCGATCGTGATCTGTTTGTTGATTTATTTCACCTATTTACGGGACGAAATCAACCTACTTATTACTTATATAGAGCTTAGTCAATCCATTTACTACCTTTAGACCCCAAAACCATGACAAACGAAGGTTTTAAGGCCTAAAACTATGGCCCCCTTAAAACCCATGGTACAAAATGGACATCCCAGAAGAGATTCTCCCCCACAAAAAAACACGACCTCTGCGATGGAGGACACCAATTCCGAATCCAAAGACTCACGGAAGAGTGCCTGGCTGCGCAACGGATGGCGGTAGAGAAGTTGAGCGGTTGGTTACTTGGAGGATCATCCCATGACTTGGATACGTGGTTTAAAAAAACCATGGTGATCGTTGTTGTCCCCTAAGGATCGGGTTGTGTTGTTCCCCTTCCAAATGGCCGAACTTCATGGCTTGTAAGTGGTTGTTATTAACCACGTATCCTAACTGGGATGATCCTCCAAGTACGCACCCCAGGTTTACACTCTGATAAACTAACATAGTAGCTGGAAAATGAAGCTTTTGAAGATGTATTTCATATTCAAAATATTTGAACATGGGGATATTCCAGCCAACTATGTTAGCTTACCAGAGGGTAATAGCCCTGAAAAATGATGGTTGGAAAACGAGCGTCCTTTTGGGGCCAAGCAAATTTCAGGCGCTAGGTGAAATATCCCAGGAGTAAATCTTGTTGTTCCTGGGGTCCCTTGAACATGAGAAGTCCTCAAAATTGGGGGTTGTAAAAAGTAGAGCTTGCTTTTAGTAGGTGTTTTTTTTGTGGTTTTGGGGATTTGTACTTCAGGCGGTTTTTGGGAAATTTTTGATGTTGAAAACTTTGAACATAATAAGATCCCGCCTGAGCCGCGAAAATATCATCTTACCTTCCATTGAATCCTGGTTGTTTAACAGATTCTTATAATAGTCTATCATAATTCCTCATATAATAACTGGAAGGTATTTCGTCCGCCTATATACCCTCCAGGGAACTAACATATCCCACCAATGGGAAAGGAAACTCATCTTCCCAACTGCCTTTGCATGGGATATGTTAGTTCCCCGCACAGTATCCTAAACTACTGCTGGGGTCCTGTTTTTTCATTGCTCAAAAAGATGACATCTTTAGGGTGATTGACTCACTGACTCCAAACCTTAAAAGGTGAATTCTCAACGTCAGGACGACTTTTTTGGTTTGGATCATCATATTTCCACATCAGGGCCACAAAACTGTGGGACGACTTACAAAAATGAATCTTACAGAATTTGCAGCAAATTATCGAATTTCTCAACAAATACAAATTTTGAGTGGGATTTCTGTGGAGATCTGCAATTGCGAAAGTATCAATAGTAGTTCCGATGATTCTCATTCACTTCATGTAGAACGAAAATGTCCGGAAGGTCCCACAACTGCAGATGAAACATTGTCTTTGATCTGTCTGGTGCCGGGAAAAATCAAGGAAACAAACATCTTCCAAGTAAGCCGTGTTTAAGGAGCCAGGGGTAGAAAATTCCATAAGAAACTGCCTTAGAACAATGCGTAGATTCATATCAACTGCTAATTCAAAGCTACTTTCGAAGAGAAAAGGCTTGATAAAAAGTCACCAAGCACCAACTGGTTCCTGCAGAAAGCCATAAACTAAGCCTTTCTTTCCTGATGAGCATAGCTTGATATGGGGGGTACAAATGGGTGCAGATTCAAATTATTGTAGTCAATAGCTGTTTCTGTTTCCCTTAATCGGTGGTATGTAGCATATAATCACCCAATTGGCAGTATATACCACGTATATACCACTTAATTTTATATTCCCAATTGGGTGATTATATGCTACATACCACCTATTAAGGGAACCAGGTTTCACTCCATGGATGTAGGATGCTCGATGTCAAGAAGTCCCGGGTGAACGATGTGAAATCCTACAACTGCTCCGCCAAATTCGGGTGAAGTGATCGCCATGTGACACGGAATAAGCCATACAGGATCTCTACGTTACGATATACACCCCTTGAAAATCTAACATGACATTGGCTGGAAAAATCCCCCATAATCTTCAATGCGAAATACATCGACTTCGTTCATGGTGGGCTTTTCCACCCCAGTCATGCTAGCTTCAACCCATGGCAGGTGTTACGGGTAGAGCAGCTGCTCCCACTTTTTGGAGCAATTGAGCTCTCTCCAAAAACCTCGGGTTCAAAAAAGACGGCGTTTTTGCTTCCAATACTTGGAAATCTGCAGGAGGATTTCGTAACTATTGAAGGCCATGAGGGGTCTTAGGTTGGTAAAAATAGAAGCGGTCGACCATGATTAGGTTGACACTGACATATCTCGATTCAATATCCATTTTCCATTTATCAGTATTTCGACCAGTTACGAACCATTTTATATGACGTTCACCCCACCCCCCAGGATGCTGGCTCGTCACCACCAGGATTTTTTGGGGATCAGGGATCCCAACCCTAAACCTTGGACACCTTTCCACTGCTGGGTGGGGGCCTGTGGATCCAATTTTATAATCTACACCCTGGAAAATTCACATCAATACTGTTGATGGAAGAAATCCGAAACAACCACCTGGGATGTATAAAACCTAATAAATGATGGGGTAAAGTACCAACCTCAACTGGTTGTTTGGGATTTCTGCCATCAACAGTACGTAGAACCCAAAGGTCATGGAGGTGGGATGGTTCAAATGATTTTCTGGATTTCATTTGACATGGATCCTATGAAGTTTCTCATCTTTTTTATCCAGCCGTGACGAAAAACCAACCCCCGGTTTGAAAAGAAATACACCGTACGTTACCCCAAAGCCAACCAGTTTAAAACGGAGGGAAATGGTGATTTCCAACCATTTCGATATATGAAGATTGGTTCATCATCCACTTGATAGCCAACCAAATTTATTTCAACTAAAATGGCCATCAGGTTCCGGGTTCCATGTTGTCTACAACATGCCAACTCCTTGGAAATTCTTGGACCAAAAAAAATTGTTGAATCTCAAGCGGTTGGTCCTGAAGCCCCACCTCATTGCTCATTTGCTCGTCATGTACTAAGTGCACAGCCCCAAAAAAAAATGTTGATGTTAAATGATGTAAAAAATGCTATTTTGAGACTATTGAGTCATCTCCCAATTATGGGAGTGGTGGTTGATTGAAGGCATCTGAAAAAATTTTTGCTCCAAATGGAAATCTTCCACAGACTAGGGGGTGAAAATTAAGCCATTTGTTTGAAACCACACTTGAAACACCAAAACGTCATTCTGGTTGAGAGCCACCAAACAAAAAAAAATGGGAGGATTCCATGCTCCACCAACCAACTTTTCGTACTTTTTTGGGTCAGTTTTAAGGTCCCCCAACTTTCCACGTAGTCGATTCCATTGTGCCTCCGAGGCGGCGGTGGGCAGGTTCGCCCGGCTGCACCATGTTTTGCTTGGAACCGATTAGTGCCTAGCTTCCAACATCTGGTGGTGATTTGATGTCAAAAGGTTTCCAAATTTTGTGGTGATCAATGAACACCAGTTTTTTCTGTCTATGTTTTCTTAATGAAGCCAATTTGTTTATACAATTAGCATCAATTAGCTTCTACTAATGTCCCCAATTTGCTCCACCCTAAGATAATTGCCTACCCCTTCGCAGCCAATATTTCACCAATCTGGATACAACTTTCTGATTCTGATCTTCCAGGCCCTCAAAATCTCCTTCAAAAAAAAGAAACGCGCCTCGAATTGGTAGAAGTTCATCGACACCTTCCCACCTGCAATACGTTGAACGAACCGACGAAATCCTCAAGCACTCGGAAGGTTTAGGTTGGGATTCCGATTTCCCCAATCCTAAAAGATGGAATATATAATCCTGGTGCTGACGAACCAGCATCCCTGGGTGCGGGGGTTGGGGGGTATGTTCCTAAGGTAATTGTAGGCAATACAAGTGAATAAGACACAAGATTGACCACCATTGTTTTTCATTTTTAAGAATCCCAAATGCTTCACCGGAACTTGAAGCAAAGTGAACGAAAATCGTCAAACAGCGTGCGGTTTACACAAAACCAATGGATCCCGTTGATGGAAGAAATCTGTTTCAAACCACAGGAGATGTGTAACATCCCTTCATAAACAATGGGATAAACTACCTATGAACTGGTCAGCCCTAGAAGTTTTGAAGCTTACATGTTTCAAACTGGCTAAAGCTGTGGCAACTGGAGACTTTGGCCATGATGATGTGGTGCTGAATTGGAATCAATGTTTCACCGACCTGGATTTACTGAAAGAAAGGAGGTGAATGGACATTGATCACCTTGGAATTCCCCGGACTAAGCTTGTCAGCTATGATGAAGCTTCTCATCCTACCCTTGGGAGGAAGTTATTAGGTAGTTCCCAAGCGGGAAGCTAGAAACATGCTTCACCTGAAAAATCAAGGGCCTGATTTTAGGGGATTCCCTTTTATCCGAAACGGAATCAAATTTGCAGGTTCCATCCGTTACTATATAATACCTTTGGGGGTGTACTACCTAAACTGAGGGCTTTCGGAGGTGGAGATGTCTGTCAGGATGACCGCCCCTTGCGTCCTTGCATCATGCATGGTACCTGGAATCCCTCCATTCCATTCCCCTCCACAACTCTCTCACCGCACCTTGACTATGGGCCTCGTTGTGGCCGCCGTTTGGAAGGAAGCTTAAGGGTTGAAAAACTGGAGGTTGGGGCTTGGCTGGGAAAAAACAAAAACAACAAGCTGTCAGGTCCACTCACTCACCTTCAAGGGAGAAAACAACCAAAAAATAGATTTTCAGCATTCATGATAAAAAATACCCTCCTGAGGAACTAACATATCATCATATCCCATCCGAACCAGCCATCTTTTTTTTCGCAAAAAAAACGTCCATGTTTCGGCCGAATCCATGCCACTCCCCCACTTTTTTTTTCCGAATCAAAATGGGACTCTCCACCTCCAATTCCAACCCCCAAAAACCGGTCATCATCCCTGCCTGTTGTGAACGTAGCCCTGGAAAAGGTGGCAAACTTTTGGAACAGTTTCCAGCGATCATTATGTTACCAACCCAAACCATGGACTAGTTTCAACAGGAAGAAAGTTTGAGATTGTTGAAGGTTTGAGTCCTGACTTGGTCTGTACCGGATCGATTTATCATGTCCATTTTGCGTGGCAGGTGTGGCACGGTCAATTATCATCCCGTTTTAAATTTAACAAATCCAAAAGCTTTTCTGGGGTGGAAATTGACCAGAATCATGTTGACAAAAGAATTCTAGGGGGAAAGGGGTTTGCAGTAGGACGACTCAAGAAGCATAGGCCAGTGTATTCTAGGGGAAATCCCTGAAAATTACCCTACTTTTGCATCAAGTTTGATCAACCCCCAATGGTTCTTATTCAACGACCCCTGCAAAAAGTCTTTTGGTGATTTTCCTTTCTTGAAAAAAAACTCGGATGCCCAGGCGTTGGCTTCGGCAGTTTCATGTTTGTTGGATGTGTGAAAAAGATGATCTATAAAATCATCTAGGATGTGGATTATTATTGTCATTCATCTTAAAAATACATCTTGATTCGCTAGGATATTATCGCTACAACATTGGCGAATATCCTTGCTTTTGATGGTTGCTTTACCACATTTGAGGTGGTTTCAAAAAGGTGAATTTTGGTGATTTTGGTGCAAAGATGACCATTGGGAAGGAGGTGACTAACCCCTGGTTTCACCACGCCTGCACTCCGTGGCACATAGTTCCGGACTGCAGGCCCTCAGTTCCAAGTTGGGGCGGGTGACTTTACCCTCCTTAGGCCATCACCATTAACAAGCCACAAAATGAGACCTGATTTGACCTACAACCCCCATGGCCTTTGACAATCAACCTGAAGTCTGTATACAGACCCATGAGGCAATGCTGGCTGGCAGCCTGAAAAGTCCACCGAGTCTACCAGCTTTCGTGATTTTTGTCCGACTTTCTACTGGTGAAAATGGAGATTCGTTTGTCATCCCGACAATGGTAGGAATCAAATTAAATCACCGGTTTTCATGATAAGACTTGGCTTGTGCGCCGCCTTGATATATCGAAACACTGGATTACTGGATTTCTTTTGTCGCTGTTTCTGTGTTACATCGCTGTATGTAAGTCGCATGTGTTGAATTCCGTCCCGGGACCGGGGCCCCATGAAGTTGGGAACGAAGTTTGATGGCCTGATTCCCTAATGACTTCCAAAACAAACAACATACGTAGTATTTAATCTTCTGAGAACTTATGTATCATTTTGGTATGGACATGTTCCATGCAACCTGACCGAACTTCTTCCATTGAATCTTCAAGATCTTTGAGCGAAGCTAGACGTGGCTGTTTCCTAAAATTTTGAGACCCCTAATATATAAAACATATACAGTATGTGTGTATTGTATGTATAGAAATATATTGAATCTATGTATATTTTCACATGTATTATGCTTTGATGCATCTCTAGACTCTACATGTTTGCAAGTCGTTGGGTACCACAAAGGATGGCTTGCACCATGTCCCTCCCCTTTTCTCCCCCTCAGTCTTGCACGGAAGGCACTCGCAGCACTCTTGGCGTTGGGAGCTTGGACGGAAGCCGTCACCTACGGCGCGGGACCCGGCGCCGGGTTGGTCGATGGGACGGTGGAGCCAATTTATAATATACCTATAGGGTTCATGGGACTGGTATGTTTACCTATACAGTAATTGGCTTAAATGTATGGTAAATGTAGGTAAGTTAATATACCATACATCTGAGCAAATTGGCCTAGAATTCCTAAACCGGAATTGGTAACCGGCATTTTTGAGGGTATTCCCTTATTAAACCACCATTTAGGGGTCTAATTTGCCCAGAACGATGTTGCATCCAACTGTCTAACAATCAAAAATCCACCATCTTGAACCATGTTTGTGCAGTTCAGGTAGCCTTGGTAAGCTAGCACAACTGGCAAATCCTCGCTGCAGTTCCAACCGTGTCCATTTCTGTTGAAGAGTATATCACCAGTTGGCTAGACTCCTTGAATGTAGAGCAAACAATACGGGATACTGGGTCCACCTATTGTTTGTTTAAGATGCCGCTAATTCCTTTTGAATAAAACATATCTCTTGAAATTCTCATCCCCGATCTACAACCACTAGTGGGAATCGAAGCGACCCACCCCCCCCAAATGCCAAGTTTTGCCAAGAAATCGCCGGCCTTAATTTAGATAGGGGCTTATGAAAATTCAGCCCATCGGCTTGTCCCTTACCAGCTCCCTTACTAAGCCGGTCTTAGTGGCCCTTAGATTCCCATGGTTCTATGGATGAATCGAATATCTCAAGGTGGGAAGAAACCTTTTAAACCTGAAGGTTTTGAGGTTTCCATACGGGCGGTTAAAAACCAGGGATTCCTATGATGGGATGTAATAAACCCTATAACAAAGGGTAGTATAACCCCCTTTACCACCCTAAACAATCAAGGTTGTTCCTTCATTGCTCATGTGATGTTTGAAAAGGAGGAACTTTTTAAAAGTGTCGTAAAAATGGTATGATCAACAGGATTTCAGGCCCTTAACAACACGTATCAAGTCATTGTCTGTTTGGTGTTCTCTGTGCGTGTTAATTACGAGTGTGTCTAGAATTGAACAAATCAAGAATTCTAATAGGTAAATTATATAATTAAAATCAATGGAATTGTGGGTCTTTAACGTCGAGGCACAAATATATAGATGTATCAAACTATGGAAGAACAAATTCAGACACCAAAACCAGGTGATTCAAAGCGACCTTTTTATCCCTTATTCGGAGGTCACTTAACCTTTGAAAGGGTCACTTAACCGTCCCAAAAGGGCACAAAGAATTGCCAGGAACTTGTAAAAGAAAAAAATCTGTAGGTGCTTCAACAAAGCCAACATCCCCTTGACTATTCCTGCTTGGTGATAGCCAGGGTGCAGTATAATATAATGTCGACCTAGGATTAATAAACATTTACTTGTTACACCCCATGCTATTTAATTGCGGGGAGCCAATTTTAGTAGCAGTTGCTTATCAATTTTTTGGAGTATCCCCTTCATTTTTTGCCCTAAGCACCCTAAACCTGGGTGTTTCCCCAACCTGGATTCTTGCGGAATAAGGCCATGTTTGGAGGATTCCCTTTTTCGCTACCTTTTTTGGTGTGACGTGACGTCACGTGGCTACGATTCACCCAAGAGGCCCGGTAAACGTTGCCTCCTCATTTACGAGAGGATGCTTTTCTTCAGGCTCCTGTCATCTGCTGTTCTTTGCCCCTTCATGACCAGGAGACATCGGAAAGTCTTCTCCCGTCATAAAGAGATTCCC
Source organism: Breviolum minutum Mf 1.05b.01 (assembly GCA_000507305.1). Classification (NCBI taxonomy): domain Eukaryota; class Dinophyceae; order Suessiales; family Symbiodiniaceae; genus Breviolum; species Breviolum minutum. Next base: position 50,825 of record DF241470.1, read on the forward strand.
AAATCCCGGCCACATGCGGGGTACATCCTGGAAAACTAACATGACATCATGGAAAAAAAAACGCCATTTCAAGATGTATCCCCTATTAAAAAAAGTGATTTTCCAGCCAGTCATGCTAGTCTTATCTGTTGGGTCTCTGTGGCAAAAAAAGTTTAAACTTTTTAGCCCTTGAACCCTGGCATGCACATACAACTTCCAAGGAGCACTTTGCAAAACTGCCTTTTTTCCGGGACCGCACTTCGATCAATCCACCACAGCATCCAAAAGGACGGTTAGCCTTCCCAATGCTTCATAAGCATCAGCAAGGCAATTACGAACAGTTTCTAATCCTTGAATGATTTTTCTACGCTTTTCTGGTGGTTCCTTGACAGTGCAGGGTGGCTCCCTTGAATCCGGAGATTCATCCGCACCATCTGCTTGAAGAGGAAGGCTCAATGGGCCCTTATCAAGGACCTTTGGCAAAATGAGACAAACCTTTTGCGTGGTGCTCAGCACCATCTTCTGAAACAAGAAGGACATAACCACGGCTGAAATCATACTTCAGATCGGTCCAAGTCCCACCTTTCTCAAAAAAAACTTCCAGAGTAGTGGCACTCTTGTAGGACTCGTATCTCTGATGAGCTGCTGTGGCTTTGCGTTTGCGGTTTTCCTCCGAAAAAACACAGGTCCAAGATCCTGTGCAATCCTGCCAGTCCATGTTTAAAGTTCCCCCCAAAATCAAAGTGCGAAGGCCTGGGTTGATGGATAAAATGCTGCGGCAAAATCTGTTCAGAGAAGCATATCCAGTTGAATTCAAATCTTGGTTGCGAGACTTGGTTCAAGACTTGGAACAAAGAAACAAAAACTGGAGAAATTGCTGAAACGCAGTCCCGGATAATGGAACAAGCCTCAGCCAGAAACCTAGACAAACACTGAGTCTCACCCTTTCATGCGCTACAACGTGTCAGCCTATTGTTTTTTGTCTGGCAGGGGCGATGGCAACCAAACACTCATTGGCGAGCCTGTGGCAAGAAAATATACAAAACAAACTCAAACAACCGAGTTCAAGGCCTTCAAAGCCAACTCATGGAAAACCGAGGGCGTGCTACGGCTAATGATGCGTTGCTGCTGGGCCCTTGACAGCAAGAGCATGTTGCAACGATAGCCCAAATACCACGCATATTCATGGCCACCAAGAATTCGGACAGCGCTCACTTCTGGCACCCATGCCAAGGTGACGCTCTGTCTGGAAGGGAAAGGAGGGCTCAAAGTGACTGTTGCAACGTCCAGGCAGGCTCGTCTCAGCAAGCACACAATATCAAACACTGTCCTGGCGACCACGCCGCCATTGACAGTACTCACCAAAAGGTTTGGTCAAGCACCCAGCTGGTTTGGGCACTACAAAGGTAGGGATTTGGGTCCATCCAAATAATGCGTGGAGCAGCCAGCGCATCCGACAAACGGCAAAAACATGCAAAAACGAAAACGACACACCCCCTGGCAAGAGTTCGCTGTGATTTCCCAGGCTTAAAACGTGAAAGTGGTAGGGTTTCGCTCTGCGACATTATTCCGTCGAAAATGCTCACCGCCGCCAACGACCGAATGCTTGTCGCTATACGAACTACAAGATAACATTGGACCGCTTGCTCAAGACCATTCCGTTCGGACCCCCTGCATGCCATGCGTAGGCAACTTGGAACGGTTCCGTTCCATGCAAAATGGCCCGTTGAGGCAAACGCGTACCAATGTCGGCGATAAATGTGGATCACAGCGATTGAAACCGGACAACACCACAACAATCCAACACCACGACAATACAACCACTAGAATAGCAAGGACGGTACTCTTACCAATACATATACCAAATTTGGTCCACATTTCTGCTCCACAAACGAATGGTGTTAACCAAGAGGTCTTTTTCACCTTACCAGACACCAATCAACGCCATCGTTTTTTTGGCACGCCGCCATCATTAGCAAGGATCGCATGCTAGGAGAAACGCAATCGTCCACTTCGTTCCTCCACCATCCACACATGTTCATGACCAAAAACAGTAAAACGACGACATGAGCGAAGGATGCCACAAACGACCTTTGACAGAGTGCCAAAACGAAACAAAGCACTACCCAAAAATACACATGCCTGCTTTGCACCTGGTGTACTGTACCATAAACATTTCTTGTGCACATGCCAATTTATTTGACAGGCAACCTTCAACCACAGAACGTATTCGTCGGTCCAGGCGCAGTGGGCCAATTATTGGCGCGCATTCCGAATACATTTTTGATCATTTTTGTTCCAGTGTGGGCGGCAGTGTGACGAACGATGCCCTCCAAATGCGTTAGCTGCTTGAGTTTTAAACATGACATAACACCAACTGATCAACTTTAATGATGCTGTACCTCATTTCGAATTTTTCCCACCCGCGGCCGTCACAACTTTCAGACGCCTACCCACTTGCAATTGCAACCCAAAGGCTTCTTGTTTCCAAGTCTGAAGCTTGTAGGCCAACACTTTTTCTTCCTTCCTGTAATAAGCGTTGACGAATCGCAACGATGCCCCCCTCACTTCGAGTAAAAGGACGACGTTCGACATTATCGTGACTTCGAAACAGCGCTAACGACAAACGGCGCAAACAACACGACTAGCAAAGATCTACACAGTTGATTCGCGGCGCGCTTTCTTACTGATTGTGGATGCATGTACGTGAAGGTTTTGCCGCCGTTCGATTACAACGCAGGGTTTCCACGAACGACGTCGACGTAGTGACGATTTTGTTGGGCATCCTGTGTGTGTGTGTGTGTGCGCCTGTCTTCTCATGTTTGTGTAACAAGTATCGGTCTGTACATGGCTGCGCTTCTTGTTTTGGCATGTCTACTTATCCACTTTAAATCTAGATGTCTAACAACCACGCCCACATGACAAAAACATATTTTAAACCTTCGTGAATTATTGGGCCGCCCTGCCCCCCCCCCTTTGCGGCCAGAGTTCTGATCCATACTTTTCAGCGCATGCTTGCAGATGCTCCGCATCCGCAGGGCAAAGTGCCATGTTGATCAAAAATCGAGGTAGATATGAAATCTATTGTAGACTAGTCATACAGAACTCGACTATCTCTGAGTGATTGAAATTGGCATTGGCGATTTTCTGGAACATCATGGCTAAAAAGGGATGCTTAGGTCCTCAATGGTCCTCATAAGGGTCCTAGCTGATCCTTTTATATGGTCTTTTATGTATATTATATGTGCAGTTCTGTTATCCATCTTCAGTCAACACAAAGCATTGCTATGAGGCACTTTCCACAAGATAGAGAGCCAGTTGCAGGGTACAGAAAAAAAGTTTAAAGTGCAGCCATTTAACAAGTAAGTAGTTTTCGGGGGAGTAAATCAATTCCAAATTCTACCATGGCCCATTGAAACATTGAGTGTTGATGATTTTGAGATGTCCAATCCCAGGTGCACATCTATTCAATCGCATCCAGGTGCGAGCATTCCAAAGACCACGTGACCACCACGTGGATTTGATTGAGATGGCTACCCTCCAGGAAACTAATATATCCCACCTATGAAAGAGGAACATCATCTTCCCAGCTACCTTTAAATGAGATAGGTTAATTTCCTGTAGGGTATTGAAAAGAAGAAGCATCAACAAAATACATAAGCAAAAGGTTCACAAGTTAGTGTTGTCGATTCCCCACACATAAACCAAGATAGGAATGGAAATTCCTGATTTCTCATAGGAAATACATCTGTACAGCTTACTTGGGGCTATTTGTTGAAAATGTAGAAACAACAAACATGTCTGGTAGAATCAGCAAAGTCCGACCAGTTGAAGATACCCAAGAGCAGCCTAAACAAACAGCTCCCAATGGGGCCATGCCCATTCACACCCTAATACGACCTACTTGGGATGATTGGGAACCACTCTGCCCCAAAGACCGCGATTTTGGAGGCAGGAAATTGGAGGCATGGACCACCATGTCAAGCAACCAAACACATCCCTCCCCTACTAAGGATTTATAAAACCTGGAGTAATTGTAACAGCTCAACTCACAGCTCTCTTCAACTGGAGTCTATAGTTGGTGGTTGAACCGACCCTTCTGAGAAATATTAGTCAAATTGGATCATTTCCTCAAGTAGGAGTGAAAAAAAATATTTGAGTTGCCACCATCTAGGAGTTTTCTTGATTTCAAGTTTTTTTCACTTCCGTCCCTTGGCACTTCTCCTGCTGCGGCACGGAAGCACCGCCGTTTGCCTCGTCTTTCCGACGTACTTTCACGGTCAACCTGTGGTTAGCAGGGTAGGTTGGAAGTGGTGTCGAATGCATCAAAACGAGGATGGTGGATTTCATTGGATTTCCATTTCAAAAACAACACCGCGACTAAAAAAAAATGAAAAAAGACCACCAAAAATGATGATTGACACCACGAAACTATCGAAAGTAGTCTAAAACGTCCTCAAATTCAGATGGAGTTTTGCTTCTCACCAAAGGCCACAATACATGATCAGTTGTGTGTGTGTGTGTGTGTGCGTGCGTGAGCTTTTGTTGCAACTAAGTGACTACGTCCCAAGCCCAAAATATTCAGAAATGCCACGTGATTTCTGCTAAATTTCTACCTTCTTGAAAACATAGTAACGTAGCATTTTTTTAGGCAACTGGATTGCTGGTTTTTTAGTGGCCTCTCAAGTTGAGCTGGAAATTAACGTCGCAACGCCGACACCTTTCACCTGAAAAGTTAGATTCCACACCTGCCTTTTATTGTAAGAAAGTTTACTGTACCCCAAGAAATTGATGGATGTTGATGGAAGAAATCCGGCTGACCAGTTGATAGGTAGTTTATCCCATTACAGGGTTTTCTACATCCCAAGTGGTGCAGGATTTCTTCCAACAGTACCAAACATGATGGTCTTTTTTGAAGGTATCTCCGGCTTCAAACATGACTAGCTTGATTATATGATAAAGATCAGGGGGGTAAATATACTGTTGATAACATACTGGCATACTGTTGATGGTTCAGAAATCCCAAACAACCACCTGCGATGCCTTGTAAGTAATCCGATAAGCTACCAATCCCAGCTGGCTAGCCAGATTTCAGCCATTAACAGTAGGACACGTAAAACCAATCTTTCCAGCTCCTGAGCCACGGAAAAAACCCTCTTACTTTCCATGAAATACTCGTTGTTCCCCAGATAGCGATAGCTATAGGGGTTCTTACTTCCAATAGGGGGAGGGCGACGAACCACTTTGGCGGATTGGACGTGGCACCAGGGTGCCATTGCAGGGTGCAGTGGACGTGGTGCCATTGCTGAGTGCCATCGTAGGGTACCATTGTAGTGTGGGGGGGAGGGTGACGACCAACTTTGGCTTTGGGGGAATGGACGTGGTGCCATTGCTGGGTGNTGGACGTGGTGCCGTTGCTGGGTGCCATTGCAGGGTGCCATTGTAGTGTGCTATGGTGGGGAAGGAGGGCTTTGGGGGAGTGGACGTGGTGCCATTGCTGGGTGCCAATTTCTGTTTCATATCTTCCTCCTATTCAGGGCCACCAATTTCACGCAGACGCCCAAGAAAACAACAATGAGTTTAGCTTCTTGCAGACGCTACACTGTTCTCTACATTGATAACACAAAAATTCGTTTTTGCTATCTGGGGTCTATGCTGGTATAATTTATTAGGGATCCCCATTTCATGGTGTCAGTCCCTGCATAACTGGGTAGTATTTCATCCCCTGTAAACCGTAAACAACCAGGGGCCCTTTTCATTGCTCACCTTTTGGTATTTTTGTAATGCTGACCACGTTGTGATTCAAATCCGAAACCAGCCGAAGGAGAAGAAGAAGAAGAAGATGATGATGATGATGATGATGATGATGATGACATCCCTCACAATGAAGACAAATCATCTGTGGATTTTTCCCTTTGTATTTTTTTCGGCATTTTGATTGAAACATGTGTTTTGTTTGACATGACCAAATTTATTTGAGTCCAAAAAAAGGAATTGTCAAATCATACGTCTTTGAGAACTCCCACTGAGACACCCGGCTTTCTGGTGGGCATTGTTGGATAGCGAGTGGGATCGCACATCACGCATTTTGCATGAGCACGTGCTTCCTGCCCCACATCGATGGGTTGCATGGGTTACACTTTACACCTCCCCATAGTTTGTTCAGTCGGAAAATGGCCCCTTCACTTGTAGGAAAAGAGTTATATACTTCTACAGTGGGGTGAATTTTTGAAGAAAATTTTACACCAACAGATCTCCCACAAGTCTTCGATTTTGAGAGAACTCCTGTCGCCTGATATCACGGCCATGATTGCACTCAGAGTGTTAAAATGAAATAATCAGCTCTTCACAACGGTTCAACTCCGATTTCCGATTGGACTTCAACATACCTTAAGGCCAAAAAAAATAGCACAAATGCCAAAAGTAGGTTAATAAAGGGTCCTTATGAACCAATATGTGCGGACTGCGCCATCTACTTTTCGATTACTGTACAAAACTTCATGTGTAGATATAGTGCCTATCAAATTGGATTATCCCTCAAAGAAAAAAACATGCTTTGAAACCACCTATTCTAGAAAAGTTTTCTGTACTCATAGGATCCATGGGACTGGTATATCTACCTACTTTTACCATCAAAATCAACTAAATGTAAGTACAATATACCAGTCCCATTGGTTTGGGATTGATCTACACCCTGGAAATTCACATGGGTTGAACCCAAAGTCACGCAGGGCAATATACCGTTCGTCCCGTGGATGGGCCATGGGGACTTGACGCCTTCGCTTGCTCTGCCAGCATGCGCCGTACCATCTGCAGTTCGGCCACGGCCTGGCAACATCCAGAAAGGTACAGTTGATGGCTGAAATCCGGCGTGAAAACCAGGTGGGATTGGTAGTTGAAATCCCATTATTTACAGGGTGCTTAAAACATCTCAGGTGGTTAGCCGGATCTCTTCCATCAACTGCAGCAACTTGGATATGAGACGCCATGAGACGCGGGAGCCGTGGATTTCTCATTATGGCCAATGGTTCTATTGTTTTTTCGTTGGATGTCTTCGATTCCATTCAAATTGTCAAATGCTGGCTTGTTATGGCTAGAAGTAAAGTTGAACCCACCACAAAAACGTTCATAGATTCTACAGGTACAAGTGCCTTCCTGTCATAATTTCTGATCACAAATCCTGTTCTGTCAACACTTCCTTGACCAAAAAAACAAAACTTCAGAATCATCCCAACAAAACCATCCATTTTCTCTTTCAATCGAATTTTCATAGGCCACAAAAAACTCAAGTGTTTAACCCTTCCATGTTGAGAGAAACGCTCCCAAAAAAAACTCTCCCGCTTGGAGGATCATCCCAGCTAGTAAGCAGGTTATTGTCCCATTTAGGAAGGGTCCCACGACCCAATCCTTACAAGACTTACCAATCATGGTTATCAACTACTTACTTGGATGTCCCAGGAAATTAGTAAAAAGTTAGGATCAGTGGGTTATAACCCCAATATACCCCAACTAGGTTTAATACCCCATTTACTAACCATTGATCCATCCACTTCCTGAAACATCCAGTCGTACCAGTCCCGGGAGCCCATCCTCCAAGAGCATCACCTCTCTCCCGCCCCCCCCGAACAGCTTCACCTTTTTGTCGCTTGGATCCGTTGCCACGGCCCGGTCCAAATCTTTCGCTGCAGCACCCTGAGGGCCATTAAAAATCACATCCCAAGGTTGAGAGTTGAAAAACACAAAATATCTGGTTGGTGGTTTCAACCCCTTTGAAAAATATTAGTCAAATTGGGAATCTTCCCCAAATAGGGGTGAAGATTACAATTATTTCAAACCACCACCTTCCTGCACCAGTTGATATGGTAAATGTCCCATCATTTACGACGGGTTTCATACATGTTTAGGTGGTTGTTTGGGATTTCTGAACCATCAACAGTATTATACTAGATAGGTTGTTTTTTTTTGCGGGGTATATATGTGAAGAATTTCTGAAGTGTAGTGCCATTTCATTCCTACGACTTCCAAACACAATTCATCTTGGAAAAAATGTTGGAGAAAATGTCCAGGCGCTCACGGCCATGTTTTCGGCATCAATTTCGAGCCTTGAAAGCAGGTCAATCAATGGTGCAAAAGGCAAACATGCCCCACAAAAAATACATCAAATGAAATACCCTGCAGGGAACTAACATATCCCACCAATGGAAAAGGAAACAAATCTTCCAACTACCTATGGATGGTCATTTGGTGGGGAATGTGTTTTTCTGAAGCGCATCGCAGCAATTAATTTTACAGAGGTTTCAAATGGGAATTTATAAACGCTCATTGTCCATGAATCACCAACTAGTTATTGCAACCAACATGGTTTGCTATACTGTATGTTCCCGTCTCAAATCACCTGAAGAGTGTGTGTTTTCTGCCATTTTATCTGCCCCCATTTAGGGTGGATGTTAATGTTTATCACCCGTAGCTAAAATTGAAGATTCTTCTATCATTGGCGCCTAAACATGATCAACAAAAAACAACTTGCCGTTTCAGGGGGAGGGTCTCCCCTTGAAGTGATCATGGCTACGATAGTAAACCATAGCCTCAACATGCACAGCAGGTGATAATATGCCTCAAAACATCTTAATCCAGTTTGTATATACCCTCCAAGAAACTCATATATCCCATCTTGGGAAAAGGAAAATCAACTTCAAAAGTGCCTTGGTAGGGAATATATATTAATTCCCGGGAGGGTATAATTTTACATCATGATGCTAAATAGGTTCTATCTATACCACAACTACTGCTGCGGAGATTCAAGTATCAAAAGCTGAATGCTTCGTTCAGCCAGTTAAAAACTATGCGCATGTCTAATTAGACCACCCACAGAACGATCAGAATGAAGGTAAACAATCTCTATACAGGGGAATTGTCAACGATGATGCCGATTTGAATTGGGTGTCTAGACACCATCCCATCACGAAAGTAAAATGGAACCTTAAACCGTTAAATAAAAACACTTCATATTCCGAACTCCTGAACCTTGTTGACAAAATCTGTCAAAAAAAACATGTCAATAAAAAATTCCCTAGTTATCAATCTTCAAGGTCTTTAAGCTGCTAAGTTGCTACCTGTCATCATCCGAGCTAAGGCCCCCAAACCCAACGCTTCATGCGTGCCAGCGCGAAGCCGCGCCTTAACGTTGCCTGGTCACGGGGAGAATTAAATTCCATGCAACGCGGCAGGCAACGGGTGACTTCCAAGTCATGACAAGGGTGTTTCCAAAAATTAGGGATACCCCAAAATGGATGGTTTATAATGGAAATCCTTAGAAAAATGGATGATTTGGGGGTACCATTATTTTCGGTAGAATGAATGCTAATCTAATCTCACCATATCATATTTCGATATACTTCATATCATTTCCTAGTGACATCAACCTATTTGTTCAGCCAAATTTTGTAAAGCTTCTCGGGGATCCCCACCCACCCCAAACAGAAAAAAAACAACAACAACCACAACAACAACAACAACAACAACAACAACCCCTCCCCTAAAAGCCACCGCCTTGTGGTGTGTGGCCTCGAAGCGTAAGGCCTTCGAACAAAACCAACGGTCCGGTCGGTTTAAGGCCGCTGTGGCTTGATGATGAAGGGACAAGCCGATAGGCTTCATAAACCTTCCTAAGAATCCAAACCCCTCCCTAGAATAGGATTGAGGGTTCCAATCCCATCCTCAGAGTAGGATTTGAGGTGTAATCCCTTCCCTAGGACATACCTGGATTCATAGGGCCTGATTTCTTGTCTTCATGACAAAAAAAAATGTACGAAATCAACACACCTCATTTCCCTTTAAAAAAAAGAAACAATCATCAAAAAAACACCAAAAAGAAACGAAACAACGACAAAGAAAGAACGAAAAAGCACGTTTGTTATTTAATGCCCTTGCTTCATATATCCCGGATGCCCGGACCCCTCCCACCTCGGATGCATCCACTACACATTCACGCCAGTCCTACGTTAAGTCGAGTCGAGCGGATAACACGGGAAGGGATGGGAAGGGTGGGGACACCACCCAGGGTTTTTGAGCAAAAAACGTGGGCCAAGCAAAAAAGAAGGGAGGGAAAAGTTCAGACTTGGCATAAAGTTGTTTTTCAAGTTGGGAATAATGGAAAAACAGAAAAAAAGAATCATTGGAAGTTGGAAATTATTCGTAAAAGAAAGTGGGGTCATGGAAACCATGCCGGGAAAGGAGAGTTTTGGGGAGTACGAAAACCAACAAGTTGGTGTATAAAGGAGCGAAGTTCAAAATATACCAACAAAATAATGATGAAACATGATATAACTATAAACATGATCTAACATTGGATCATGCATCTACATATACATATCGTCATATACCTATCTAAATATACCTATTTGTATATATATACACAATATACGGCAACTGTAGCAGTATATATCATATACTGCATGTTTGTTGTCCACCCCGAAAGCCCAGTCAACTGCTGTCTTCAAAAAAATCTAAGGTTTAGGGGAGTTTAGGGCGGCTTCGGGCGAACGCCACACCGGAAGCTCCATACGTTCCCAGCGTTTCGGCTGAAATCTGCAGGCACCTTTTTTTTCCGAGCAGGTTTCGGGGTGTTAGTGAACCCCTTCAAGAGGCAGACAGATTGATCTGATGAAGTGATCAGAGTCAGTGGTTGCAAGTCTCACTTTGGAGTCTTGTAGTACTGGGGTGACTGATGCATAGGCATTGCTTGCATAGGCATGGATGGTACGGATGGTATATGCATGTGCTGCATGGGCATTGCCACATGCTGCACTTGCTGGCCGGACCGCGGCGGTTGGGGGGTTGTCATCACCAGTCTTGCACCTGCCGACCAGAAATTTCGAGAAGGCATGAGCTAGGTGGTGGATTTAAACATCTTCAAATGTACTCCGAACTAAAACAGGTAGGTTCTATCTCCCCCACGTTTCAAAGGGAAAAACTTTCGTCAAAAGATACTCGCAAAAGAAAACTGTTGAGCTTCAATCTCAGATCTTTGGGAACCCCAACAATGCACTATGAAGGGAAATCCCTAAAAAAATACCATACATTTGCAATTTGTATTGTTTGATCCCCCCAAAAATAGGTGATTTAATGATCCCTGGAATCTCTCGGTCTTTTTGAGGATGTTGGGGGCTTCAGGTCTTTGGTTTTTTGTTTGGTGAATTGATGCCAGAATGAGGCATTCTGCCGTGGAGAAATTGCTGTGTCAATGCCAGGATTAAGCTGCAGCCGTTAGGAGCCGGTTGCCCCGGTGCATGCCCCCGATGCCTGGTAGCTTTACTTGTGGCTATCCAGCTTGGGTGGTGAGTGGTCCAATGTATTGCTCTATAGGCGCAACCCCTCCCCTCCAAGTAAGCCAACACGGTGTTGAATGCTCCGATGGTTTTCCCCTCAAATTCCCAAACCAACGAAGTTGCAAAAGTGTAACTTTACTTCCGAGTACGTCACAACAGTCGCCAGAATGGGATGTTAACCCACCCCTTTGGCCAAAAATGGAAAGCCACGAAAAATACCTTGGTTGGTTGGGTTACATAGGAGATTATACTAGTCTACCCCATTATGAATAACCAGTATATTGGAAAGTAGGATGGTTTTTTTGGTGGCTCAAGTCGGTTTACCCCCCATTTCCATCGAAACCTGAAAGTGAATGGAAGGATCCTCCATTGGAAGAAGGTTGAGAAGAAGGCAATGAGGACAACCTCAAGAGTCGTTTTTGCCATCTCTGAGTGAAAAAATCCCCAAGTGAATCTAACTGCCTACCCTGCGATTTTGAGGATTTGGATGGATTTGGGGGTTCTAAATCGCTCCTCATTTAGTGGGAAAGTACATCATCCCTGGCACAGGGTTTGGTTGGACCCCATCTTCAACTGGATGATCTGTTTGAAATATTTAGATCAAACTCCGTGTTCATTGGCGTGTTTCCAAAAATAGTGGTACCCCCAATCATCCATTTTAATAGGGTTTTGCATTATTTTCACCATCCATTTTGGGGTACCCCTATTTTTGGAAACACCCATTGGGCTTTATTGGAAGTCTATTAGAAAACTAATCTTCCCCCAAAAAAAAAACGAAAAGGGACACGTCACTTCCATGGTCAGAAACAGAGAGGTTTTTTCAAGTGCAACTTATGAGCTGAAGAAGGGTCATTTCTGAAGAAATCCTGCACCCCCCTGAGATAAAACCCTGCCAAATAATGGGAGATGCTCCATAGCAACTGGTTAGCCGGATTTCTGAACCATCAACAGTAGTTACAGTATTGGGTTTTAATGAACGACAAATCACCACCATTCTCGACATTCCGAAGGGCTGACTCTACAGGGACCTCTTGGACCATCACCGGCATGACTTCGCTGGTTATTACACAATTACACACCCTAAAACTAGGAGTTCTCACCTGCCCTAAGAATCCGCGGTTGGACCCCTCCAATGTAAGGGTTTTTAACCTGCAAGGGGTGTATATATGTCCTGAAAATCGCCCATTTTTTGAGGGGTCAAGAAATTTTTAGGCTGGCAGGCTTTTTCCAACAAGGATTTTCGGTTTCAAACGGCAGGAATGTTTCAGGTCCAAATGCATTATAGGGAGGGGTAGTAAGATTCTCCCCTCCCTCACCCTTTGCATGCTCCAAAGGTCCAAACTTCCCCTGGGATGAAGGTGATGCGTTATTTGATCAACACTAATTCACCAAACTGAAAAAAGCCATAGAATCAATAGAATCCCTATAATTCCTGTGGTTCAATTCTCTTTACCCGAAAAACATAATCTATTGTATTCTTGATCTTAACAAACAAATCAACAAACTTACCCAATTGTTTGAATAAGATAATATACATTGCCGGCTCCTCTTCTTTACCACTTTGAGAGAAATCATCATCATCCATCATCATCCCCCGTCCCCCCCAACCTCAACTAATGGATAATTGTTGGTTTGGGGCCCGGTGGTTTGGGATTCGAATCGGGTGCCCTTCAGAAACAGTCCCTTTCAAACGGGGATCCCAGGAATCCAAACCACCCGGACCCAAACGAACAGTTAATCATTGGCTAATAAAAAATGTAAATCACTCTACCTGGAACACAAAGTGCTGTGAAAATTTCGATTCAACTTTGCCCTTGGAAACCAGCCAACCGAGGAAAAAACAACTCGCGCTGAGCTTTGGCCCCCAAACAAGGGATCATATCCACCAAGGCCGAGTTCGGGATCCTTCGACTGCCTTGGGTGGCGTTTGGTGGCGTTTGCTTTAGCGTGTTTTCTGGTGGTCCAAGAAAGCTGGTTGGATTGGCACCCTGCACCCAACAGTTGGTGGGTTGGTAGTTGAAATCCCACGTAATTAACTAGCTGGTGGTTGAACCAACCCATTTGAAAAATATGAGTCAAAATGGGAATCTTCCCCAGGTAAGGGTGAAAATAAAAAATATTTGAGTTGCCACCACCTAGGCACAATATTTTCAGAGCTGCATAAGCCGTCGTTGTTTCGTCTTTGTTTGGGTCCCTTAAATCAGGTGTCATGATGAATTACCAACCCAAACAATCCGCTACTAATAAGGGAAATCCCTGGGAATTACCACAAATCTGTATTGTTTGATTCCTCCAGGATGGGTCATTTAAGTCATTTACCTAGTTGATGGTTGACCCAACACATCTAAAAAACGCTATATATGCTATATAGTCAAATTGGATCATTTCCCTCAGGGTTTCGGGGTGAAAATTGAAAATATCTGAGTTGCCACCACCTAGTTACAAGGTTTTATACATCCAAACAGTGGTTGGGAATGGGATTTCTGAACCATCAACAGTAGGAATAAGGAAAAATGGTAAAGTTTGTGTCTTGCTTTGAAACTGGGAAAACCTGTGGATTTTGGTGAAAGTTAATATTCAATAGGGTTCCCTTCAAAAAAAACAATAGATTCTTTACCCACTGTGAACTACACAAGTTTGGCAACCGGCCAGGTTTGCCCAGATGCTTTCCATTAAAAAAATTGTAGAACACTAGAACAGGTGGGAAAATCTCCCCAAAATGTCCTGAAATGTACCGGTTATACCAAAAAAGACTCCATCAATCCCTAAACCCCAACCCAACACATGGATCATGATTATAGTTACCAACCCAAACACTACCCTATTATTTCGTGGGGAAATCCTTTCAAAATGACCATTTGAATCAAGTCATCAAGTTATATCAAAGTTTGATTCCCTCCAAAATGGGTGATGTTTCATGACCCTTCTCCAGCAACACCTCATGGCAAAATCCGAAAAAAACCGAGCTACTGCGAGGTCTCTTTGGAGTACCCAGAGGTCCGAGTTGTCCGCCTTTTTCAGGGGTCAAAGGTACCCGGTTTTCGGGGGTTTTTTGGAACATTGACATTTCAACCACCCAAAAAACACACCGAAGTTACCCTCCCTGAAACTAACAGTTCGCACCTGAAAATGGTGGTTTCCAATAGGAATCTCCTTTTCCAGAGGTCTATTTTCAGATGCTACCGTTAGTTTCAGGGAGCGTAGATAACATATGATAACATATGATCTTATGTACGTGTCAAGGAATGTCTTTGAATGGATGAGCATATCCAATGTGTGTTTTCACAAATCAAATATGAACCCAATTGATTCAAGTCTACTTCAATCAAACTTTCCTGGTGCACCAAAAAACAATGCTTCAAAAAACTCCCGAAACGGGCTCTTGTTGTTGATGTTTCGGAAATACGGCTAACCAGTTGAGGTTGGGAGTTTATCCCATTACTTACAGTGCTTCATACATCCAAACGGTGGTTATTTGGGATTTCTGCACCATCAACAGTATCTGGACAATTTATCATAAATCCTCAACCTAATGTTTCAACCATTTTGGGTAGGATTTCCTTACTAATCACTACCTTTTTGGGGGTTTTCCCGTTTCCGGCGGGAGTTTGGTCGGTATAGGCACACCCTGCCTGGAGGCTTTGGGTGACAAGTCATCATCGCTATCGTCACCTGAAAGGCTGAACTTTGACCCACCAAAGGTACCAAAAAACAAAGACATGATGAAAATGCAATCATGCACAAAATCCCAAAATATTCCAGGCCTGGCAAGTCTTTGTGCCCTTTTTGGGATGGTTAAGTGACCCCTTCAAAGGTTAAGTGACCTCCAAATAGGGGATAAAAAGGTCACTTTGAATCACCTGGGGTATGGTATCTGGCCAAATGCCATGATATTTCATCAACCTAGATTTCCCTGCAGCAAGGGGATTTCCCTTCCTCAGCTACTTTTTTGGGTGAGGTCGTGTGAGGTCGCGGTAATTTGATCAGATGGTATGTTTGCCTATTGTTTTACTTGCTTTTGGTAAGTTTGAAAAGGGGGGGTAAGGTAAAATGTAGGTCGATGTGGGACTACAACTAACATCTTTGCTTCCAATGAACCACTTTTGCTATATCTATACGATTCTATACGAGGTATAAAGTCTGGCTGGCAAGGGTGGCAGCACGAAATCCGTTCTTCCGCTCTTCAAAAGTTGAATGCTTCAAATCATGCACCACCCACGGGGACAAATCACACATGGAATATAACTTTTAAAGGTCCGAAGTTACTCTTACAGCTACATCCGAGTAGAACTTTGGAAATATAACCGCAAATGAGGAAATCAAGTAGATATGCTCAAACTCGACACCCCGTCTGCACATGGAACAACCTACCTACGTCAATGCACCGTCACGATTTGTCGTGCCTCGAAAGTTTAGTCTCATCGGGTAATGAATGGCGAGAATGGCCACTGTCACGATGCAGAAAATCACTGCAATGCCCTTGGTAAGGAAAAAACGGAGGCGTTGAGGTCGATGATGATGATGATGATGATGATGATGATGATGATGATGATGATGATATGTAATGGTGACAGCAATGTTGAGAGACCGTGATCACTACAGTAACTCTGAAATTCCTGATGAATCTCCATTGAAGCTCGTTCATCTTTCAATGTCTCTGATAGTTGGGTGTAAGATGGTCGCCCTAAAGGGAGGGAGATCTTTTTTTTTAGGTGCGAACTGTTAGTTTCAGCGGCACTATATCCCTTGGATTCTCATTCTATAGGCCACCAACCACGGAAAATCCTCCGAAATCTGATGCTTCAAGGGACGGAGAGCAGAAGATGAGGCGTTCGAAGGATCATCAGCATAGAGATGGGCTGGGAGCGCAAAAAAAGAGGGCAGGGAGGGGATTCGACCCTTGAAACAACTCAAGGCTTTTTTTTTAGAAAAACAAAAAGCTAAGCTCCCTGAAATTTTGCATCTCAATTCCTTAACCACATGTCAAAGTTCTTCGATTCTTATTATATTGTAGATTTTGGGAGGGCCTTCCTTTGTTGGGGCCTCCAAATGTTATGACGAAATTTGATCAATAAACTGAATAAACGTAGATTTGTTTGGTCACTTTGGAAGGCAAACTTCCTACAAAACAACTCCAAGATGTCCGAATCTTGATTCAAAGCTATGCTTTGAGATCCTCTCTTGAGTTGATTGAAGATGCATTTCATCAAAACATGTGAAAAGATGTAGTGTAAATCTCAATTCCCAAAACATGAAGTCTTGAGTTGACATTTATGTTGCTAAATCCAACAATCCTTTCGCATTTTGCGGATGAAAGCCTGAAACAAAATGGCATGTCTCCCTGTTAACACACAAATTTTCAGCCCGAAAAACGACCGCATCATCTAGAGAGAGTTCCTGCTAAAGGTGATATTTCAACCCCACCCCCCTTGTTTTACGGGGACATTCATCACCACAGGCTGTTTATTTGAAGGGCATTTTGTTGAGATGTTGCTTCTTGCACAACATACATCCCAACAGTGTGGCCGGTTGTTGGTGGTGAGAAAGGCTCAAATCAAATCAATCTATTTCATGTGTGATGGAACAGAATCCTGACCCAAACAACCACGGGGGTCTATTTCATGCGATATTTGCGTATATTTGCTAGGTTGTGGTTTCAACCCCTTTGAAAAATATTAGTCAAAATGGGAATCTTCCCCAAATAGGGGTGAAAATACGAAATATTTGCAACCATTACCTAGTTTGGCTCGTGAGTTCATGGCATAGTTGTTTGACACCGGGAGAAAATAATCCAAACAACCAGGTCCAAGGGCCCCAAAATTTTGACGGAACTGCTCCGTCAAAGGTTGTACCATTGTCCAATCCGTTGAAAGGGTCTATAAATCACCGTGGATCATGGAATCAAACAACAACTCTTTTTTGCTCAACCATTGGACACAAGAAAAACCTCGGCATCTTTTTAAGCCAATCTCAAGAAACCATTCAAACACTGAAAAACCAACACACCCCTCAAGTATTCACACATTTTTGTTGTTTTTTGTTGTTGATACTCTGTGCCATGGAGTAATTGCCTTATTTTTGTCAAAAAAGCATCAGTTCCAACAGTTTCTTCCGTAGTTTTCCATGACATGTTCATCCATTTCCATCTCAGTCGACACGCCTCTTCTTTATGTTGGGTGTACTCTGGCGCGGTCTGTTGGACCAAAGAATTGGCACTTCGCAAGCCCAACTGGCGAAGGTTACCGAGGCGAGGTGGTAGCATGGTCGACAGGTGAAAACAAAGACACGACACGACTGTATCTTGTGAATAGTAGTAAGCCTAACAAGAATCCCAAAACATTCCTTATATATCTCCAAAATAATGCATTGTTGATAGAGTTGTTTCAAAAAAAAACTATCACCCAACAACTAAAAAGGAAAGTAGTTAAGTAGTTTCCCAAGCATCCATTTTTCAGGGGCGAACTGTTAGTTTCAGAGAGGGTAATAGCAACAATAAATCAACAACCTACCCAACCCGGATTTCCCTACAATAAAGGTCTAAGTGACCCCTGTAAAATGGCTTCTGGAAAGCGCCTGGAAGCCCTGTTTGATAGAAGGATCCAACTGGTATGCATCATCCATGCCGTCGAAGGTATTTTGACCTCGCCGCAGCCGAGGTCAAACAAATGGCCGGGTTCGGGGGTTGGACCCTCAAAAAGGAACGCGGCTGGAAGCTGAAAATGGAGGTAGTTTTGGAAGATGGCTTTTCCGGATTTCAATTGGGTGATTTTTAGGTTTGGAAGTCATTAATTTTCCAGGGGGAAAAAAATTATTGATCTTTTTGAAAAGGAAAGTCATCTTGAACGAAACCTTCACTTTTTTGATGGTAGTATTACTCCAGTAAACTAACGTAGCCATGACAAAATCAACTTTTTTTGATGGTATTCAACAGGAAAAATGGAGATTTTCCATGGCTATGTTAGTGTACCGGGTAGATGTTTGTTGATTCGTTCCTGGCAAAAATAAAGTTAGTTGCTGCAAAGAAAAACTCAAAAAAATCCTCTGGGGATTAATAGGGTGCTTGCCCCCTTTAGCCACTCTTCAACAATATGGGTGCATGTTGGTTGAAACTAAGATCATATCACATATAATCATTGTATGTAATCATCTTGGTTGACTTACCGCAAAATGATATCATATATCATCATTGTATGAAATCACCTTACTTTATGTCTTTGTTTGTAATTATATACCTCACTCTTTTAAGCATTTCAAGACACTCCTTCCACTTCCAATGAGTTTGTTGGCCAACAAACCATCAAGGCACCATAGTTCTGCTCCCACATTTGTCGTGTTGGAGCCATATCCAACCTTAGGTCACTGGTGAATCGCCGGGCTGGAGCCGATATCTCTGTTGAGAACCTCAACATTGACTGGTTGCTGGTTGAACGTACCAACCCATCTGAAAAAAATTAGTCAAGTCAAATTGAATTGGATCATCTCCCCAAAAATGCGGGTGAAAATCAAAAAATTGTTTGAGTTGCCACCACCTAGTTGATGTTTAGGAAGACCCCCCCACCGAAATTGAACATGGAAACCTAAAACTGATCATTTCCTTTCCAGAAAAGTCTCCTGAAATCCAGGAATTCATGTCCACCTTCCATGGTACCAGGAATAACGCAGCTGGAAATTCCCTGAAAACTCTCGCAAGTTCACCCTGGCATCCATGGGATCCATGGCACAAAAAAAGATGCTTTCAAAGGCTTGCTATTCCTGGAAGCACCACAGAAGGTATTTTCTTAGATCGTTTCATCCCAAAAAATTTAGGAATGATCCTCCACTGTTTGTGACCCAAAAAAATGCGAGCACTCCAAAAAAAACACCAGAGCGGCTGAACAATTCACCGGAGAAGAAACTTTGGTTTCGAAACAAATCAAGCGATACCAAATAGATACTTATAACTCAAACATGGCAGCCGCCATAAATCATGTTTGATTGGGGAAATACAACTCAAAGTTCTCTGAAATCTACTCGCCATGCTTGTACAACATTCAAGAGTTGAATACACCGATCTTGAGGCATAACCCCATTCCAATCTCATCCCACATCACATGTCCCTACCCCTACCATTTCACTGGGTGCCCCAGGCTGTCGTTGCACCCATTGCCGAAGCTGACGGGGAATGAAAGGAGGAAAGTTGGACATATGATCAAAAGGTACCATGCGTCCAAAACCACGTGGATAATGTTAAGATACCTAACAGTTCGCCCCCCTAGAAATGGGAAGTTGAAAGAGACGAATTCCTTTTGTGGGTGTGAGGTCTTTTCCAAATGAATGACATACCATTTGTTGTCTGGACAGAGGGCCCAGTTTCTTTTGGCATGTCTTGGTGGGGTTGAATACTTTACAGGAACTCATGTTCTCAATTCCCAAACCCACTTTGGCTAATCTGGGTTTCCTGGACGTTATATATATATATATAACATGACAAAAACACTTCTCAAAAAACTGAGATTGCCACCTGAAAAAAGATGCTAGGAAGACTACTTTTCCTTTCCGGAAGGCCCCTATTTTCGGGGGCTAACTGTTAGTTTCAGGGAGGATAACTACGACTACCCACACCCACCCACCCACCCACCCATCTCTGTTTCTTATACACTAACCCTCCACTAACACGCCACCAACCCGCCAAGAATCTTCCCAAAAAACAAGTTGGTCAAAACACCAAGCCCAACACCCTCCCATTCAAACCTGGTCATCAGTACAAGCTGCCGATGGAGTCATACAGGAAACCAGCGCCTTTAGGTTTGACGATGGTTTTCTTGGGGTCTTGTTGTCATGGCTTCGGATGTAATTTTGGGGAGGTTTGGATATCTAACAATGAATACCTCTTGATAGGTTGTATTAAAAAACCCATGAGGTGACCTGACCAGATTTCTGAAGCATCACCAACCTTTTTGTTGGGTCACGTTGTCTTGCATTGGGTTTGGACTTGTTCGGACTGGACATACGGAAAACGGTCGGTGATTGCCATGTATTTTGACGCTGGGGCGATCACATCTCCCACCAAAACGGGTGTGGTAAGAAAATCATCCACTCGAAAGTGCCGGTTGGCATGGGAGATGTGTGTTTGCAGGGAAGTATTGTCTAACATTAATATACTTACACACCCGACACAACGACATGATATTTGAGAATGCAATGTTTTCAAGAAGACATCTCTTCCTATAGTATCCATTTCGCAGGTTGTACATTGTGCAGCCTGTATCCGTAAAGTATCGAAAAAAGAAATAAAAAGTCTCTCCAAATTGTCTAAAGAACATATTTCTGAAAATTATCCTTGCACTCAAGACAAATAAAACTTTCAAATAAACCATGTGCTGCACTCTTCATTAAGAAAAAACAACCCATTGCCAAAGCACCTTTTTTTTCCAAACATACTTCCACTAGCCCAGCCAGATCCCATGGTCCCCGGGGTCAATTTTTCAGCCAATCTTGGTGACTTTTGATGAGTTTGCCTTGGAAAATTCCTAGGATCGCCAACTTGCGCCGAAAAGTATCACCTCACCACTTGGAGGATCATCCCAGTGGATGGTAAGTAGTTAATAGCCATGGTTAGTTCGTAAGTCCCCTAAGGATCGGGGTTGTGGGACCCCTTCCAAATTGGCTTCTATATATACATGGGGCGTTAAGTGATCCTAACTACTTACTAAGCCGTCCGTCCAAGTCCTGGGGATGATCCTTTCCATCGGTCCGGGGGTCCATCGAGGTCATCACCGAACCAGGTTGCGCTCGCTCGGTGGGTCTGGGATTTTGCGGTGGTGGAGCACGACCAAAACTCCTGGCCAGCGATGTCAACGTGGGGGGATCCCGTCAGTGTCCCTTAGCAAAGTCCCCTATACAACTGGGGCAACCTGGGACCCCTTCCAAATGAGCCACCTTACTTTCCATTAAATCCTGGTTGCTTAATAGGGATCCTTATAATGGTTTATTATAATAATCCCCATATAAACTGGGTTTCCCCTCTATACTCTAAACAACCAGGGTTTTTTTCATTGCTCAGATGGCCATTTCTAAATGGCTTTTAAACGGGGATTATATACTAACTACTTACTAAATGAGATGATCCTCCAAGTAGGGCGACCGTTGTCGTCTTCACAACAAACGAAATCAATTTTTTGTGATCCCTTAAGACCACTTGATTAGAACCGTGATGGTTTACATTAAACACTGCAATGTGTTGATGGGGTATATATTGAAAGCGTTGATTATCATTGGATATCTATTGTGCCAACTGGTGCAAGACTTTGTCCATCAGTAACGACAGTAACTCCCGTAAATTCGTATCCTTCATGGCAGGATTCCTTCTGCTTCAAATGACAAACATCTCACCATTTACGATTCCTTGGATGACAATCCGAGCAAAAACGGAAATGTATACCATTGATGCCACAATTGATGGCCTGTCTTATTCCAGTAGCTGCAATTTGGGAGGACATTGTCTGGAAACCTATTGGATGTCGTAATTGATGGCGTTCCACTTTTTTATTCCGAAAAGGAACATCGCTGGCCAAAAGATATCCCTTCTCTAATAATAGATCCAGTAGGACTGGTTTGCTGCCACAAAGTCTGGATTGGAGAAAATTGTCTGCGGTAAAAACAGGTACACCCAAAATAAAAGACCTGACAGAGGGGAAAGCATAGGGGCGCCTAAGCAAAGGGCCAATTTGGAACACAAAATTCATCTTCCAATCTTCTAGCCAGCTATATTTTCTTGTCATCTTGGGAGGATTTCCCCCCAAAATCCCATTTCCATCACCTTTTTAGAATTACATTTTTGATCTGGTTGAATTTCAGCATATGATATCACAAAAAAGGTGCTAAAATTGCCCATGGCATTCCCCCATCATTTTTGACAAAACAAGCCAGGCATGACAAGAGGTACATGGGCATGACAGCACAATGCCTCACCCGCGACACACAATCTTTGGCGGCGAAGACAGAGTTTGATCCAACTTGAGTTGGTGGCAGCTACCAAAGTTGAAAAATGCTCCAGTCAAAATTTCCTGGAAAACATAGTGTACCATAATTTTTCTAAGGCAACTGGATTGGCTGGTGTTTAGGGGTTTCAAGTTGATGGAAATTAACAGCAAAAAGTGTTTTCCAGCTTGATCTTCTTCTCAAACTGATATTCAGATTAATTATGACAATATGTTTTTTTTAAACCACCAGCTCCTTTTCCAATTAATTCTAGGCCTCCCTCCAAATAGATATTCAGAAAGTTCCCATGGGAACTTAAAAGCTGTGCAGTAGTGATGTTCGAATGACCGTATCATCTCTGACATCGAATGGATTCTCCACCCCCAACACCTGCAGGCGACGTGTTCCACATCTCCATAGGTATCTGTTCCTACACCTCAGGTGGATAGGGATGTGGAAGTTGATGATGAAAGGGATTCGATTCATACTAGGGGATGGTGTGTCTATCAGACAATACACCATCATCACCAGAAACACCAAAACTGAACAATTTCATCAAATAATCCATGGTTCAACAAAATTTCCTTATCAGGAAGAGTTTTGACTTCTGTGTGTGTGTGTATGTTTGCTTAGACCACGAATCAAAGGGTCCTTACATTTAATATCATTTAGTCGTGGCTTTCCTGCTACCCCAATAGCATCCATCTCATCAACCCTGAAAATTCGACTGCGAGTGGCCAAAACCCATGCCTGTTTTAAGAGGCTCAGAATGATTCGGATCGGGCTGGTGCCAAATTTTGGCCCATGGAAACGATTCCCCTAAATTTCAGGCAGTCGAAAATAAACTACAAAACATCCGAGTGGAGAAAAAGGAAACACGACGATTCTACAATCATCCACCAAACATCATCCTCCCCCAACAACATCCCTTACCCCCCGACATCCCCCCAACATCCTCCAAACATCCTCCAAACATTTTCCAACAACATCCTCTAACAACACCACCTTTGGCACAACGTTTCATGGCCAGGTAGCTGTTACACCAATCTGGCTGGTACTGCACCATAGTGCCGGACCTTGGACTTAGTAGCTAGATTTTTTTGCGTGGGATAGAGGCAGATAATCATAGACTCATAGATATAAGGAAGGGGCTATGATAAACTGATAAACCAAAACTAATGGGAGTGGCGATCGCCATCCATCCTTTCCAGGTGGTATACTACTTACTCAGCCATTTCGGACCATGAAATAGAAGTGTCAAAGGTTAGTCAGGTTAGCCTACTCGGCTGAGTCAGACTATAGAGTGTGATGGAAGAAATCCGGCTAACCACCTGGGACGTATAAAACCCTGCCAAATTAGTGGGATAAAGTATCTACTAACTGGTGCAGGATTTCTTCCATCAACAGAGTGTGTGCGTGTGTGTATATACATATGATTATATAATAATATATGTAATTTTTCCAGATTAGTCAATTGTAATAACAATTGTGCTGCCTTGGGCTTCGGAGATCTAATCATTCTGTTGATCCTTCCGGTAAGAAGATAAAACATGCAACAATTTCATGCGAAACAATGCCAACTAACTAAGATGTTTTTTTACAGGCTACTCACTGTTACGTTGGAAGGTCTACTTACACGATCCACTTCATTTTACATGGATAACAAGAGGTGAAGAACAGGAATGAAGCCTAGACAAAACCGGTCTCTTTCCTCCTTGGGAGCCATTGCTCAACCACTTTTACTGTTTTTTCGAAGAGAAAAAACACCAGGACTAAAAGAAAGTGGATGGTCCAAATCACATCTAAGGTACTTTAGAATCTGCGAATAGAAATAAACCAAGCAACCAGGCCGTACCAATTTCTACTTCAAGGATCATCCCATTTAGTAAGTGCTGAATTAGTGCCCATGCTTAGGTTTTCGTCCCCTAAAGGATCCAGTTACTTTAGTTATGAAATGCCTGGGTAAGTGTTACCCCCTTTAACGGATCCGCCAACCTCATCCAAGGATCCGCCGCCACTAAAGCTGCCGTTATTAAACCGTTAAACCGGCCGTACTGAGTTATCCTCGCCTCTCAAGATCTTTTTCTCGCATACCAGATGCCAGGGTGCCTGGCATGTGAAACTGACGGCCCACCTTGGAAAAAGTTGGCCATATAGACCAGGGATTATTTCAGCCAATTTATATAGCTGGATCAGGAAAAATATGGGAAAAATGGGGCATGTTGCATGAGGAAGCAAAATTTGGATTGGCATATGTGGGCTTTCTTTGACATCTTTCTAAAGAAATGGCATGAAATGCCACCATCTCTCATCCCTCTCTCTGAACGGTTGGCTATCTAGCTCGCCTACAAGTGTCTTCTCCAATCCTGTCAGCGCTCCATTCTCCATCTGGGCGCGGCAAAGGGATGGTGGATGACTGAGATTCTGTTGATGGAAAAATTCGGACAGGGAAAAAAAACACACACTTGGGATGGTTTTTGAGTTTCAAATTACTTGAGATGGTTACACCAATCAAACCACATGAAATAGTTAAAACACTGGAATGTAGATGGGATGTATCTGGAGTACCATATCAACTGGTTAGCCGGATTTGTCCGTCAAATTCACCGAGTGAAATTATGTCAATTGAAAAAAATAGCGATACTGGAAAATAAATATGTAAGCCAGGATCCTGTACTAACAATGAGTGATAATCCTGGTGATCACTATTGGTAAATGGCAAGGAATCCTTTTCTTCTGGGAAGGTATATAAATTGTTCAAAGCGAATATCAAACTTGGCTTGCGTATGCAAAATCCTCAACCATTGTCCTAAATCATCACTTTGTGCTGAAGCAGGCATAATACTTGACTTATGCGTCTTCTTGATATCTATTAATTCATCATATTGATTTATATTCTCAATCACTTGTGGTGAGGTCATTGCCTGAGGTCCTTCTCCCAAAAGTCAAGCGAATCCCAGATGATGCCAATTAACCAATTGGGATGAAGGTTCAGCACCTAAAACCGCCTCAAACCTTCCTATTCCTCCTGGTTCCAATCCCACGGATACGAATAGTCCAAGGTACTTGAATGATCTTTGAAGGTACTTGTAGCCATCAGTGGATAAGTAAGTCCATTCTTTACCCCTTCATATCCATAGTATAATATATACACATCACACATCCCTCCTATAGATGCCATATAGATGCCAAACAAAAAAATCCTCAAAAAACTCGCTTTGACCATCACATGATCACTGATCACCAACCCCTTGTGATCATTTCAAGTCGTTTTTTTTGCGAATAAAAAATTCGACTTGGCCCCCCAGACGATGCTTTTCAGCTCCATATAAGGAGATTCTTCAGCGGAGTTCTGGTGGACCGTTGTGGAGTTCGGTTGGTTGGATCAAGTTTTGATCGGCAAAGTTTGGAGGCTGGAAATGTGTTGAATGAAAAAAAACACCCAACCAGACCTGCTAGTGGGAAATCAAAAAAAAGCAACCTTAACTTCCTGATGGTTCATGTTCTAAGCCAATTAGAATCATTGAACATTTTGTCCAAAGGTTTCCGGTTTTTAATTGTTTCCATGTGAGAAAGATATGGATGTTCAGTGATTTTTAAAGTCCTTGTACACTAGAAATTGCCTTCAGGATCCAGTTTTCAGCGAGACTGAAAGATGTCAAACCTTCCAAACCTCATCAAACAACATGACATAAACGTCTATGGGAGTACTGTACACCTTTCAGCACCTCAGGCCCGTTTCAAAACTATCAAAAACTCGAAGAAACTTTTAGTTTCACAACTCTGGTTTAAACCACATCTTACTTGTGAGTATAGGTATACACCCCCGAAAACTAACATGTCCCCTGAAAAAATGATAGTTGGAAGACTACTTTCCTCTTAAAAATGGTACCTTTTTGGGGGACGTGTTAGTTTTTCAGGGGCGTTTTTTCACAAGTTTCAATTCACCACGGATTGCAACTTGTCCAAAGGTCTTTTGCATCATCTGACCCTCAAGTAATAAAGATGGTCCATCTGAAAATGGCACCCTCAAATAGGGAATTCCGTTTGGAAACCATGATTTTAAGGTTCCATGGAGTTATACAACCCAAAACAAATGGCCTCGTTTTGGGCACCCCTATAAGTGGAAATATGTTCACCCTACATATGACTTCTGGGATATTCGAGTGCACACAACCCAACAGCTACCTACCCTACCGCAAATATCACTGCAAAGGTCCTCAGTCAATAGTGACGATTTGTAGATCTCCGTCACCACGTTCTTACCTCGGAGGCGATCATAGAACCATGACAGGTCGATCCGCCTCTATCATGTTTGAAGGCACAAGTAACAAAATTGATTTAAGATTCATTCTAGTCGGTGGTTGAACCAACCCCTTTGAAAAATATGCTCGTCAAACAATCATTTGCATGTATAGATCTATACAGTCTATACATGTATAATATACGTATATTCATACGTATATACTGTACATGTATGCCATCATCTTGCTCATAAACCCTCTTTCAGAAATAATCCTTCACATCTATGCCTATGCTTCGATGGGTTGGATTTTTTTCTCCCTGCCACCATCGATCCTCAGACCCTGAGGAAAACGAAAATCACGGATACAACCAACACATAAAAGAATGCCAAAATATCTGACCAAATTTCCAAGAAACCTCCAACAGGACCCGCTGAACGGACCCCTAGACCTGAGTATCTAATAGCTCTAGCACCTTACTTAGGGGCCCGTTGGTAAGGTCCCATTTGATTTTTGATGGAAAATTATAATATTTCACCAACCTAGATGGGTCATACTGATGGATAAAAATCCATCCGACTACTTAGGGATCGCTTGAAAGCCTGTAAATCATGGGATGTTTACCAAACCTACTGCTGATGGTTCAGAAATCCGGCAAAGGTATGGTAAATATCCCATTATTGAGAGGATTTTATACATCCCAGGTGGTTGTTTGGGATTTTCTGAACCATCAACAGTATGTCAAACACAGAAAACCCCTGAAAAGGTGCCATTCTGAAGGAAATGAATCATATTCCAAGTTTATCATTTTTGAGGGGCGAACTGCTAGTTTTCAGAGGGGAGTAGCCAACTATAGTTGGTGGGTATTTAAAACCATAAAAAATCACGACCACCACCACCACCAAATTTTGTAGTTTAGAACTTGTTCCAAACTGAAGCTGGAAAAAAAACACCTGATCTCTATACACCCCCCTCAAAACTCCTCGCAACATAAATCTCATCCGGCCCTAAAAAAAAGACATCCTTCAGGGGTGATTTTCTCAACCACCTCCCTCCTCCCCGGTGACCATTCCTACTTGGTGGCTCATGGTAGTTAGTGTCCAACTAGTTACTAAGTTGGGTTATTGCACCCTATTTAGGGGACGAATTGCAACCAACTTACAGGGGTTAGTTATGGTTATAAATGTTATGACCCAACTCATAATAACTACCATTTTCGCCACCAAGTATTTTGGACCACTTGGCATTCTCCCAAAAAAGTGACTCTTCCAAAGGTGTTGCACCAGTTGCACCGTCAACTTGGCTGCGAAGTCGCCTCGGTTTCCCACCACCAAAAAGTTCCACCAAAAATCTCCCACAAGAAGTTTCTTTTCCGAAAAAAGAAAAAAAACGCAGGAAAAAACAACGCCAAAAACATCGGATAAGTGGTGAATATACTGAAGAATCCCCTTTTTTTGTGAAGTGCTTTAGAAGATGAAAGTGGTTTCTTCTGTTTGTCAGCTTCACAGCTTCATTTGAAACAAATGGAGACATAATTTGAAGCTCCATTGGCGACCTGTGGGTTGACATGTCATTGTTTGTTGTTAGTGTCGTTGACATGGAAAATTACTATCATCAATGGGAATTGTTATCGTTGTATATGATCATGTCGTCGTCGTCATCATCGTCATCGTCATCATCATCATCATCATCATCATCATCATCATCATCATCATCGCTATTGCTGCTATTGACTGTTACACCTACACTTCACTGCGATTCATCACCCAACCACCCCCAACAGTTCCCCACTCAGACCCCTCACCCATCCCTTTATCAGTGGTCACATCACCGTGGCAGCCGAAGAAGTACATATGACCTCAGAGTTTGTTTCATTCCAAAAAATTCCGGAGAAACTTGGCGGAGAGATGGTTGGTTGGTGCAAAACAATGCACCTTTTTGGAAGAACTATAGTAAGTAACTTGCAGATAGAATTTTGACTTCAGGCACGAATATCCTAAATTAATTAGATGTTGAATTTTCGCAGTCAAGAGATAGAATATTCCCAGTTTGGGTCGAGAAAA